>CAUZXS010006264.1:0-111516 GCA_963585895.1 Sepioteuthis lessoniana | reverse complement strand
CTAAAATATAAATTTATGTTGTAGAAACCTACTTTTTTCGGTTTCTTTCTTTTCTCTTCTTTTTGGCTTGAGCTGTACAAACATTTTCATCGGTTTCTTTCTTTTATCTTCTTTTTCAGCTTTTGCTAACTTTGAATTCCCTTCTGGAATTCTGAATGTAATACAAAATCCTTCTGGTGGATTTCAATTCTTCTCATCTCTTCCCTTTTCTTTTTGGCTTTCAAGCCTTCTTTGAATTCCCTTCTGGAATTCTGAATGAAACACTAAATCCTTCAAGAGGACTTAATTCTTTTTGCTCAGATCCATTTGAGTTGAGGAGTAAAAAACGCAGCCTAATTCATGTTTTCAACTGACTACAGTTGATTTCGGTGGGTAACGCCAGGGGCAACAGCACCCACTTCCAGAGACTCAAGCAAATCATAAAGCTCCTCTGCCACACACAGATTTTCACCGAACACAAAGCTAACCAGCAGTAAAAAAAGACAAGACAAAATAGGCCCCGAATTGACCCAGAAATATTGGCCCTCCATTTAATAAACCCATTTACTGATAAAATGTCCACAGTGTCCCTTTTTATTTACGCATGCGTCGCCCCTTTTTCCTGTCAGAGGTCTCTGGGAGTTTCTTCATATTTTGATAATTTTCTTTTTTAATTCAATTTAGATTTTATTTATTTATCTATTTATTTATTCCCTACATACTTATCGGCTATTCAAGAAGCGAATGACGAAACTCTAATACTGGCTATTTTTTCGAGCCTTTACAGTTTGGTCTCCGAATTCGTACTGAGGGTCCCAATAGTAGTTCTTGACAAATAGTGGAAGGTAGCTTTTTGGTGCCGTGTTGCCTGGGATTACTTCTCCCTTTTCCACTCTGGCCAAATCAAGTGCCGCACGTAGTTGGTTTGATTTTTTCTTAGAAACAAATTTTTCATAGTTCTTTAAAAAATCCTACAACCACCAGAAGCAACTGATTCTTTAAATTCTCTACGTTGCACCAAAGACACAAAAGATTTCGAGTTGTATCTAAGTTGTATTTGGAACTTAAGACAGTTCAAATAAGTACCTTAATATATTGTATGGGCAAAGATGCAAAAAATGTTTTTAAAATAGCTACATTTTCTTATTTGGAAGACAAAATCTCACTTCTTTGAAATTTCCCTTTGTTTTAAATCTCTTTTTGAATTCCCCCTTTTTTTCAAAATCTCTATTTCTGTTAAACCCTCCTTTCTAACCCCCTTTTCCTTTCAAATCTCTTTTTCTTTTAAATCTTGCTTTTGTCCAAATGTCTCTTTCTTTCAAGTATCCCTTTCTTCAAATCTTCCCTTTTTTAAATGTCCCTCGTTTTTAAATTTATCTTTCATTCAAGTCTCTTTGTCTTTTAAATCTCTTTTTCTTCAAAATTTTCCTTTCTTCTAAATGTCTCTTTCTTTTTTTCAAATCTCACTTTCTTAAATGAAATAATGCACACACTTGGTTTGTTGGTTTGGTTGGTCGTTCGTCTAGTGGTATGGAGCCCGTTATTACTTCTCACACCTAGTCGAGTGGGGATTTCGCAGGTTGACAAAAAAAACAAACAAAACAAACAACAAACAAACTAATCATAAAAAAACAAACAACAGAGGGTGTGTTGTGTTTTGACCTTTTGACCGGGCCAAAAATGCCATTCAAGGTGATGCACCGGAAGGAAGTGACACATTCTAAGGGCAGTTATGAGAGGAAATCGAGTGGGCTGAAATTGGCTGATGAAATGGGACGAGGTAAAAAAAAACCCATGATACTCTGATAGACTGATGCACCGGAAGAGAGTGACCTCTGAACTGCATGACAATTATTTCCGCTTGATGACGATTAAACATTCGATTTCAAAGATCGAGTGGGCATCGAACGATTATATAACTCAGTTGAGTTCGACGAGCCAGTTGAATTGAGTTCCGGTTCCAGTTGAGTTCGACGCCCAAGGGGCCAGTGTTGTTGCCAGTAGAGTTCCAGACAGTTGGAGACGAAATGTGGTAGGGAAAGCCACACCCGGCCGAGGGCGCCCTCGGGAACCCCGATGGAGTTTGGGGACCTGAGAAGTTGCTGATAAGATGTAGCAGATCACCCAGCAGAGTGAGCCCCTAGGCCTCCGGTTGAGCATCAAGAGAAAAAGAAAGACAACGTGACGGCCATAAGAGTGAGGGGTCAAAATATTGCAGTTATGTTCGATCTCCAGCTCCCTCTCACAGTAAAACCCCACACAACCTTTTTGTACCCTTACAAATAAAGTGAGAGGTAAATATATTGTTAAAGAAGTCTTCCTGCGTCTGTCTTTATTAATGTGTCGTTATGATGCTGCATGAACATGTAGATGAGAATACACAACAGGTGGAGGGAAGAAAAGACAAAACACGAATTCAGAAAAGCAAAACGAAAGAAGGTGAAGTTTGTGACATTTTTGGCACACCGTGTGTATGTATGCATTTGGCTATCACAAGTGCACTATGAAACTCCCAGCAGCTACCAAAAATGTTGACTCTTCTCTGGTGACTGTCTTCACCTCCCGACATCCAGTTTTTCACTTCCACACAACCTTCTGATTGCTCTGTGTCTTCCTCCGCCGTCGAAGACTCAACTGGCTGCTGGTCTTTTCGGTCCTGTGTCTTAGAGTCGACTGACCAGTCCTGCGTCCTGGGCTTGAATGTATGACTCCCTTACAACCAGAGTCCCAATCTTAACTTCCAACGTCCTTCGTCCTTTTTGTCCTTACTTTCGGTCTCGCAAGGGCACGGCTCTTTGTGTGGTCTTCGCGTCAAAATAGATGAACAAAGAAGACCCTCCAGATACTTTGACGCTGGTCAAAGATGCTGAAGATAAGATCCCTCCCATGGACACCCATTCGCGAACACACACACAGACCCATACACATACATCCATATATATATATATATATATATATATATATATATATGTCCATTATTGTGCTACACTTATAAATCTCCCTCCCTCAATCTTTTTTCTTTCATATATCTGTTTCTTCCAAATATCTTTCCTTTTGAATTTCCTTTTCTCCTAAATGTCTCTTTTTTTAAAAATCTCACCCTTTTTTCCCTCACATCTGTATATTTTCAAAGTTTTCTTTTTCTTCCAAATCTCACATTTTTTTTTTTATATTTCTCTTTCTTTCAAATCTTTGTTTCTTTCAAATCTCCCTTTCTTCCTTTATCAAATCTCACTTTATTCCAAATATTAATTTCTTACAAATCTCACTGTCTTTCAAATCTCCTTTTATTTAAATCCCCCTTTTTTCCTAATCTCCATGTCTTCTAAATCTATCTTCTTTTAAATCTTGCTACTTCCAAATCTCTTTCTTTTTTAAAATCTCCCTTTGTTTCAAATTTCTCTTCCTTCAAATATATCTTCTTTGAAATATCCCTTTCTTTGAAATCTCTCTTTCTTCCAAAGATTAATTTCAAATCTTCCTTTTTTTCAAAATCCCCTTTTCTTTTAAATCTCTCTGTCTTCCAAACGTCCCTTTTTTCAAGTCTTCTTTTCTTGCTGAAGTCAATTTTTTTCAAAACATCTCTTTCAAATCTCCTTTTCTTTTCCGTGTTTGCTTCATCCAAATCTTCTTTTATTCATTCAGCTTTTCTATTCTATCAAATCTCTTTTTCTTCCAATCTCTCTTTGTGGAGATTTTATCGGTAAATGGGTTTATTGAATGGAGTGCTAACGTTTTGTGTCACTCGGGGCCTATTTTGAATTTTTTTTTTTTTTTTTTTGTTGGTTAGCTTTTGTGTTCGGTGAAAATTCTGAGTGTGGCAGATGAGCTTTAATATTATTGGCTGGAGTCTCAGGAGGCGATATGCTGTTGTCCTTGGCGCTACCCACCGAAACAAACAATAATCAGTTGAAAACAGGAGACCTTAGAATTAGGCCGAGTTTTTATTCCTCAACTCAAATGAAGCTGAGTAAAAAGAATTAAGTCCACTTGAAGGATTTAGTGCTTCTTTTAGAATTCCAGAAAGGAATTCAAAGATGACCCGAAAGCCAAAAAGAAAAGAAAATAAATGAGGAGAATTTAAATTCACCTGAAGAATTACATATTACATTCTGAATTCCAAAAGGGAATTCAAAGTTAGCACAAGTTAAAAAGAAGATGAAAGAAGAAAGAAACCGAAGAAAATATGTTTCTACAGCACAAACTAAAAAGAAGAGAAAAGAAAGAAAGAAATCGAAAAAAGTAGGTTTCTATAACATAAATTTATATTTTAGATGATTTGTTCCTCTAAGAAAAAGATGTAATGACTTCAGTAAACTCCAACAACTTCACAAGTCTCAGACGCCATTACCTCTTTTATCGAGCGAGAAGATGATCGACAATTAAAAGGGGAAAAAAAGAACATTATTAGAGACTTTGTCTCGCAGAAGAAAGAAAGACAGAGAGTGGCTTTTTATTAAAAGAAAAGAAAAGAAAAAAAGGGAATTTTTAGGGACTTGGTGTCTAAGAAAAAAAAGAAAAGATACTCGTGTGAATATTTGTTTAGCTGGAGGGAAGAAGTAGTGACTTCTTTCCCTGTTTTGTGAGTCTATTTGTAGGTGAAAGATTTTAAATAATTTATATTTACTTCTTTTTTATTTCAAATTTTTTTTCAAATCTCACTTTCTTCCAAAAGTTTATTTCTTTTAAATTTCCCATAGCATGGCAAACAATAAACGAAGTGAGCAGAAGAAAGAACACAGCCAAAGCAAAACTTAAAGCAGCAAACCAACAAGAAAGAATAAAACTGTGGAAACAGCACTTCGAAAACTTACTTGGAAACCCACCAAAAATAACGCATGAACCAATCACCAGAATAATTAGCAAACAATTAGACATTAAACTTGGACCGTTCACACAAGAAGAACTCGACTCGGTTCTCAGAAAAATTAAAAATAGGAAAGCTGCAGGGCTGGACGAAATTCCCCCGGAAGTATGGAAGACCAGACAATTCGACGACATACTGCTCCGCCACTGCAACGCAGTATACAATCAAAATCCGATAGATAGATGGATGAAGGGATGCATACTCCCCTTCCCTAAAAAGGGGGACCTCGGATTAGCCAAAAACTACCGAGGCATAACACTTACATCCATAGCTGCCAAAATCTACAATGCCCTACTACGAAACCGAATAGAACCCAAAATCGACATCATACTTAGAAAAAACCAAAATGGCTTCCGAAGAAATAGATCCACGACCTCACAAATATTAACCATCCGCAGAATCCTTGAAGGTGTACGGGCAAAGAACCTACAAGCGACATTAATATTTGTCGACTTTACCAAGGCTTTCGACTCCATTCACAGAGGAAAGATGGAACAAATCCTACTAGCGTACGGCATACCAAAAGAAACCGTAGCGGCAATAACGATTCTCTATAGAAACACTAAAGTAAAAGTACGATCACCGGATGGAGACACAGAATACTTTGACATTGTAGCAGGAGTACTACAAGGGGACACGCTGGCCCCGTACCTCTTTATCATTTGTCTAGACTACGTACTTAGAACATCGATTGACAAAATCAAAGAGAATGGCTTCGAACTGACGAAGAAAAGAAGCAGAAGATACCCCGCAACAACAATTACCGACGCCGACTACGCCGATGACATAGCGATACTGGCAAATACACCTGACCAAGCCGAAACTCTTCTGCATAGTTTGGAACGAGCAGCAGCAAGCATAGGCCTCTATGTTAATGCACACAAAACGGAATATATGTGCTATAACCAAACGGGGGACATCTCCACTCTAGAAGGAACCCCACTTAAACTAGTAGACAAATTCACTTACCTAGGAAGCAGCGTCGAATCAACCGAAAAGGACATCGAAACGAGGCTAACGAAAGCATGAACAGCTATCAATAGGCTATCGATTATATGGAAATCAGACCTAACCGATAAAATGAAACGCAGCTTCTTCCAGGCAGCGGTCACATCGATACTGCTATATGGATGCACTACATGGACACTAACAAAACGGCTGGAGAAGAAACTGGATGGCAATTACACAAGAATGCTGCGTGCAATCCTGAACAAGTCCTGGCAGCAGCACCCCACAAGACACCAACTGTACGGCCACCTGCCCCCTATCACGAAAACTATTCAAGTTAGATGAACCAGACATGCAGGACACTGCTGGAGAAGCAGAGATGAACTCATAAAAGATGTACTCTTATGGATCCCCACACATGGCCGCGCAAAAGCAGGACGACCAGCTCGAACGTACATTCAGCAGCTATGTGAGGATACAGGCTGTTGTCCTGAAGACCTACCTAGGGCGATGAACGATTGGGAGGAGTGGCGAGAGAGGGTCAGGGATATCTGTGCTACCAGTGCGATATGATGATGATGATTATTACAAATCTCCTTTTCTTCTAAATCACTCTTTTTTCAAATCTCCCTTCTTATCATATCTCCCTTCTTTTCAAATCTCCCTTCTTTTCAAATCTCTCTTTCACATTTCACAATTTCACATTTCATTTTCATTATGAAATATACTGATTTGGTTTTATTTTAATGAGAATCTAGAACAGCTCCAAAAACTTCCATTTTGGAAGACAAGTTCACCATCAGTTAATATAGCAAGAAAGCACTTTGATTTAAATGTAACACACACATACACCTGCAACCCCCTACACGTATACATATACACGTGCACACACACACATACACACACGCACATGCACATGTGCACACACACACACACACACACACAATGGAAGTCATGTGACTACTGCTTCCAAACTTTCTCACATAATCCTGGTGGAGTTAATTTCCCTGGGGTTTTTCATTGAGACATACAAACTTATTTTTTCCTTTTCTTTCTATTTATTGTTAAACAAATAATCAAATTAGTAACAGAAGAAATTAAATTGAATGTTTTCAAATTGTTGGTTGGATTTCAAAGTTTGTAACTAGAGCAGCTGACGTCAAGTTAAGAAGAGAAAAAAGAAAAGAAAAGATAAATACTTCAAGCAAAAACTAATTTATACCCCCAAAGATTAGTATATTTTACTTAGTACGACAAATATTAGTATATTTTACTTAGTACGACAAATATTAGTATATTTTACTTAGTACGACAAATATTAGTTTATTTTACTTAGTACGACAAATATTAGTATATTTTACTTAGTACGACAAAGATTAGTATATTTTACTTAGTACGACAAATATTAGTATATTTTACTTAGTACGACAAAGATTAGTATATTTTACTTAGTACGACAAATATTAGTATATTTTACTTAGTACGACAAAGATTAGTATATTTTACTTAGTACGACAAATATTAGTATATTTTACTTAGTACGACAAAGATTAGTATATTTTACTTAGTACGACAAAGATTAGTATATTTTACTTAGTACGACAAATATTAGTATATTTTACTTAGTACGACAAAGATTAGTATATTTTACTTAGTACGACAAATATTAGTATATTTTACTTAGTACGACAAAGATTAGTATATTTTACTTAGTACGGCAAATATTAGTATATTTTACTTTATACCACAAAGATTAGTTGCCGAGTCGATTGGGTCAGTAGAATATAACGACTGCACCTCTGCAGAGGGGTAAGTCCCACCCTCCAACGAGTGTCTTGGATATGACACTAAACAATCCGTCATTGTCATTGCTCCCAGGTTCGCTCTGGCGCGAAGTGGTAGTACCTTGTAGGACCCTATCTATTGGTCAAATGGAACTAAACCGTGTATTTATGCTAAACTGAATTGTTTGAAATAAAACTGATTATTTGCATAAAAATGGATTTGGCATTAAATAACCTACGAGGGTTAATACGCCATAAAACCCAAACATACAACCAACCTCACAGATTCGTATATTTTACTTTATACAACAAAAATTAGTATATTTTACTTAGTACCACAAAGATCAGGATAGTTTGTATATTCAATATGAAAATGATTTTTCTGTTCCTGTTATCCTAAGAATTTTAAAAACAACGGAAAAATTTATGAAGATATTTTACAAATGGACTTATCAAAATATTTTAGCCCAATGAAGTTGAAAAATTTACATTAAATTAAACAGATGTTTATCATCTTCTCTCTGCAATGAGAGGACAAAGGTCACATACTAGACAGTTAAAAAAAAATCAGATAAAATTCAAAACTTTGTGAACATAAATAAATATACATTTATAAATATTTTCAAATATTTTTCTTTTTTTGTTCTAAATAGAACAAAAAAAGAAAAATATTTGAAAATACAATGAAACAAGTACACCATCTCAAATTGAAATCAAAGCGAAAAAAAAAAATGGGAAAGAAAGGTTTAAATCATCATAAATACTGAGTCAGCAAATCCAAGGAATGTAAAAAGCAAGCATTTAATTAGTACCATATTGTGGCGATGCTTTCTTCATCGTTTTTGAGGTATCAATTATCTTTTCTTATTCATAATGACTAAAAAGATTTTTGATTAAAAAATGAAAAAAAAAAAAATGTCAAAAAATAGGCAAAAAAGAGTGTTGGCTAGTCTAGAGAATGAAAGATACAGGTTCACATACAAACATTGGTGAAAAACAAACTAAAAACAGATTAAACTTTTGTGGGACGTTTACAGTAAGAATCCAATTATTATATTCAATTCTAGTGGGTAGAGTGTTCGCCAATGGTCCGGGAGACCTGGGTCTAATCCCAGGTCGCGTGATACCAAAGACTTTAAAAATGGTACTTGATTCCTACTTGCTTAACACTCAGCAATATAAGGTATGTATCAAGGGTAAAGTGGAGCAATCCAGGGAAAGGAGTAGTGCCCTCCCCTACATCTCGGAGTAGTAGCTATTGAAAAGGGAGCCTTCTGGTCACCCTCGACTACGGTCGCCAACTAGTATAGTTCAAATGAAAATTGTGAGATTATTTATGTATCTAGGATCAGAGTGTAGTATCTGCGTGCTCTGCTTAGAATCAACATGTCATTCCTCTGAACGTCTATCTAGGATCAAAGTAATACATGTAGATATCATATGGTTATTTTAAAAACTATAAGATATAATTGCCCAGTCGGCTGGGGCTGTACAATACACCGACTGCATCTCTGCAGATGGGTAAGACTCCCCCCCAACAAGTGTCTTGGATATAACACTAAATAATCTGATGGTGGGGTTCCAATAATCCTGGAGCTTTTGGGAAATTCGGAGTATCCCTTCATTGTCATTGCTCCCAGGTCCACTCTGTGGAATACAGAGCACGCCTTCATTGCCATTGCTCCCAGATCCACTCTGGCCTGGAGTGGTAGCACCTGATAGGGCTCTATCTATGGGTTAAATAAAATCAAACTGTATACTTATGCTAAACTGAATTGTTTGAAATAGAACTGTTTTGACATTTAACTGTGTGTAAACGAAATCTATATTTATACTAAACTGAATTGTTTGAATTAGAACTGTTTGACTAAACTGAATAACTGTTCATTTGTATAAAAATGGATTTGGCATTAAATAACCTACAAAGGTTGATATGCCATAAAACCTAAACAAACTAAGAAGCAATATAAGATATGGAAATTAAAAAATTCACAAAAGTAAAAAAAAATATGAAAATTAGAGAAAATTCATGGAATTATAATTATTTTAACAGCTTCAAATTGATGAAATTTATACTAAAAATCTAGAAAAATACAAGGACAAAAACCATTTTACCATAACAATGGAACTTCCCAGTATATTGAAGGTGACCAGATTGTATGACATATATATATATATATATATATATATATATATATATATATATATATATATATATGGGAGAGGTGTATGTGGTCCGTGTGTGCGTGTGACTAACCATTTTAAAAATCAGACAAATTTTAAATAAAAAAAGGTAAAAATGTTTTCTTTTAATTATATTCATTTTCACAATTGAAACTTTAAACAATTTGTGGAATATCCCTTAAATAAAATAGATAGTAAATAAAAAAAAATAGTAACTTTTATGCTACCCTATATATATATATATATATATATATATATATATATATATATATATATATATATATATATATATATATATATTGTAGCTCAGTTGGCTGGGACTGTAGAATATACTGAATGCATCTCTGCAGAGGAGTAAGGACCTTCCTCTCAGCAAGTGTTCTAGATATGACTCTCTAATGATAAGGCTCCAGTCCTGAAGTTTTGGGGAGTCTATAGGACTTGCCATTACTCTCACGTCCACTCTGACCCGGAGTGGTAGTACCTGTTAGGGTCCTTATCTATGGGTCAATTAGAACTGTTTAACCATTTAACTGTGTGTAAATAAATCACTGATGTTTAATTGCATTGTTAGTGTTACATAGCAATACTTGAAACTATTTGATGGTGTGCAAACAAATGAGCTCTGGCTCATTTAAAAATATTATCTTAAAAATATGCATTTACAAACGTTGTATAGCCATAATCATAATGAGATCAATCACAACAGTTATACACGATCACATATTGTTGTGGCCCCGGAAAGGATCTTAGATAACAGATTATATTACACAAGAAAGATAGAGTTACATAGAAAAGGTAAGAAGTCTCGTACTGTTCGGATGACACCGATATTGATCTGCGGTATTTGTTGCTCGCCCCACTAAACGGCCAAGTGTGGCACAAGGCCTTTTTTTGGTGGGTCCGGGCGCAGGGCCGGAGCCCACACGCGCCCGACATTCCCAAAAATTCCTACGGCCCCGTCGGCATTCCCCTTATTAGGAGCGCCTCAGGCGCCGGGCGATGAACCCAACCCCCTCGAAGGGGGCAAAAGCCTGGGGGAAATTTCCAGGTACCGAGACACCCTCGGCCAGATCCGTGCCGCAGATAACACGGCCGGCCGAAGTGCTACCCGGCACCTGGAGAGGTGCAGACCGATATTGATCTGCCTCCTGGCAGCAAAATCTCTCAGTACTAATTACGGTGAGAAGAGTCCATTATGGTGAGATGAGTAAGGCTCCCACAACACATGTAAAACACAGGCCGGACTCTGTTGTTTCAGGTACGAACGAGTTTATAAACTTCTGGTTTCGGTTCATGGCGACACGAAGAGAGAGACATAATTCTTAAAAGTCTTTGCTAACCATACTATGCTGACTCTATCCCAATGCGTACGCATCTTGTCATGTCTAAAATCTCTGTCGGTAGAGATCTGAAAAACCCAACTACATTTTTCAACGGTCAAAATCCAACTCTATGCCTCAACGGTCAAAATCTAACTCTCGCCTCAATGGTCCAATCTCAACTGATGTCTTTTCAAAATCCTCAAATTCTCAGGACCATCTCTTCTGGGCATGACATCATCCACACTCCAGCCCTATTTCCTATCTGGGAGTTTATTATGAAAGATGATGATTGTCATATCCTTTGTGCGCGAGCGTAAAACTGCACCCAATGACTCTGCACCTGAACTCTTAACCCGAATAGTTCAAAGCCCAACCGAAATGAATGTTAAAATATAATTAACGAAAAATGATTAATATAAAAAATCATTCCTTAATTATATAACACAAATTATATATACTTAATATATGTATAAACTGTATTTGGCATTGAATGACCTACAAGGTTTGATATTCCATAAACCCAAGCAAACCTATATATATATATATATATATATATATATATATATATATATATATATATATATTGACAGCAAGTTATTGTTTTGACAAATTTGGTTAAAAGCCAAATCTAATTTCCTTATTTATTGTTATATTTCTTCAAGATCTTTCTTGCGAGTTTCTTTATATCATGATCTGCTTCTGAATGCTTTTAATTATATGGATTGGTCATCTTCAGGGGGATTATTATTATTTTTTGTTGGTATTGTTTGTATTTGTTTAGTTTGGGTGCAAAATTTATTTTATTGGAAGGATGATTGATGGTTTTTTTTGGGGTTAACATGTCAGTTGTTGAAGATGTTGAGTCCATTCATGTCAGTGTTGAATGCTATTTACATTATGTTTGGTTGTTTATTTTTGATGGCTTTGAAGATTTGTAGGCATTTTTTGTTGTTATTTTTATAAATGATTTTGGTGTTGTTGGTGAATATTTTTCGTATTTCGGTAGATGCGAATTTATCAACGTTATTGGTATGTGTCATAATTACGTTTCGTTTGATGGCACCAGTATCAGAGAGGTTGTCGACATTTGAATTTCTACAGAACATTTATTAGATTTAGGTAGGATTTGGTTTAGGTAGGATTTTCGTAGATTTCTATTATTCTTAGTGATCAGTATTGAAATAAACAGCCAAACATAAATAAAATAGCATATGAAATTTATAAACATTTTTTGACTAAATTATACTTCTCTCCCCATAACTCATTCTTCTGTAAATTCCACATGGTTTTCTCTTCACAGCCAACAAAAATTTGATGGAGCACTCTGTTTGATTTTCTACCATTTCGAATAGCCTCAAAATAAATTTTGTAGCAAAATCAAAATGATTTTTACATTAAGCCATTTCCAAAAAAAATGCAGAGCTTACATTTATGGAAAAGAATTATTTTGCTTTTTTCAAAAATTGATTTTGCTTTTTTCAAAAAATTACCATTATTCATTGAACGACCATCACACACACACACACACACACACACACGCGTGTATAGATATATATATATAAATTGTAAAAATCTGATTATGCCCCACACAATAAAATGAGCAATCTTGAGACTCTCTGGACTGTGTCGTTTTATGGTTTTATTGTATTTAAAAAAAATCTTTGCACAACTTAATAATCCACCATTTTATACAAGAAATTGTTGGCAATGAAAAAAGAAAACTTCTAAAGAGAAACACACCCAGTTGGCTAAGGCTGCAAAACACACTGACTACATCTCTGTAGGGGGATAAGACCCACCACTCAAACGAATGTCCTTGATACGACACTAAACCACCTGGCTCAGTTGGCCGCTGCAGCGGATTTAGCATTAAATAACCATCAAGGGTTGAATTGCCATAAAACACAACCAAGTAGAAAATTTAACGTTTAATCAAATAGTTTTTTTTTTGGCTGAATAAACTAAAAAAAGAAAAACAAATTAAAGAATATTAAAAAAAATGAAAAAAGAAAAGTTAAGAGAGTTGTCAATGTTTTTTACAACTTGTTGAGAAAAAACCTGAATCACTCAACACTTCTTTTCATTTCAACAGTTCCTTATTTCTTTACACACTCAAGTTGAATCCATTAGGTCTGGAATTTCTTAAAAGACATATTTCTGTATTGGCTTGAATAAAATTATTTCATTTAAAATATTTCTCAGTCTACTTCAGAAGCGGACACTCATGAGTTTTCTTTCAATGTTTACATCTCTGCAAAATTTTGCTTGTATTTAATTTCATGAAGGAAATAGAGAGGAGCTTTACACTTGGAGACAAGGACAAAGCTTTAAAAGCTCCAGTACTTGTAACGAATGTCATGCAGGTATCAAAGTATTCTGACTTTCTCACTTAAAGAGTTGCTGGCACGGACTTGGAATCTCCAGGATAAGGCTTGGTTTGCATTTTTGCAGCATTCTGTCAAAAAATTAGAGTGTCACTGATGGAGTTAATAACATACGACACATTAAACCCAGCCTGAATGATAAATAAATTTGGTGTCTGTAAAGCTTTGTTTAGAAGAGTAAGGTGATACAGAATTGTTGACAGTTGCTGACAGCATAAATTTCCCAGACTCTCTTGCATTCTCACCATCCGTCCCTATCATCCATCACTCCCAGCATATCCTCCAAGCTAAATCCAGCGTCCACAAAGAACTGATGTAAGTTCTTGCTGGTCCGCTAAGAACGGCGCATCCATGTGTAGGGGTCCATAGAAGAACGTCGCCTGTGAATTCATCCTTGCTTCTTCAGCAGTATCGCACACGTCTTGTCCATCTTGAATGATATTTGCTGATGTTATTGCCTTCTGCCTTTATAAATGATATAAATTCAAGATGTAACAGACAGCTTGACAATAATATTTTTCACATGAATCTAATTCTAA
This sequence comes from Sepioteuthis lessoniana, assembly GCA_963585895.1. Classification (NCBI taxonomy): domain Eukaryota; kingdom Metazoa; phylum Mollusca; class Cephalopoda; order Myopsida; family Loliginidae; genus Sepioteuthis; species Sepioteuthis lessoniana. Next base: position 97,506 of record CAUZXS010006264.1, on the reverse strand, counting down.
ATTTACTCTGTTTCATCGACGGAATGCTGAAAATAGTCTTGAAATGAATCCAATTGTAGTTGCTCTTTGTTTCATTACGAGATATTTTGATAATTGTCGAGGCATGACTCCAATTCTAATTTCACTTTATCTCATTTCCAGATATTCTGACAATAGTCTGGGTTTCAATCCCATTCGAATCTCATTACAAGATATTGTGACGATCTTCTTGATATGAATCCAATCCAAATTGTACTTTATCTCCATACCAGATATTCCGAAATTGGTTTTGCTATAAATCAAACTTTAATTGCAGTTTGTAACATTGCAATTCTCATTGCACTTTATTTCATTGCTTTGTTTTCTAACAAGGATCTGTACAGGAATCTAATAGTAATTTCACTTAATCTGATGATTGTTTTGGTTTGAATCCAATTTTAATAGCAGTTTGTCTCATTAGCAAATATTCTGAAGTCAGACTTAGTTTGAATCCAATTTTAATTGCTGTTTGTCTCAGTTGCAAATATTCTGATAATGTGTTGGTTTGAATTCAATTTTAATAACAGTTTGTCTCATTTCCATATATTCTGATAATGGTCTTGTTTTAAATCCAATTTTAATAGCATTTTGTCTTATTAGCTGATATTTTGACAATGGACTTGGTTTGAATCTAAGTTTTGGTGCAGTGTATCTCATTAACAGATATTCTGAAGTCGGTCTGTGTTTGAATTAACAGATATTCTGATGATAGTCTTTGATTGGGGCCAATTTTGTCTTTTAAGAGATATTATGTTGGTTTGAATCCAATTTGAATAGCAGTTTGTCTCAGTAGTAGATATTCTGATGATGCTCTTTGTTTGAATCCAATTTTTAGTACAGTTTGTCTTTTAAGAGATATATTGATTATCTTGATTTGAATCCAATTTTAATAGCAATTTGTCTCATTAGCTGATATTCTGATAGTGTTCGTTTGAATCCAATTTTAAGTGAAGTTTTTCTCATTAGCAGATATTCTGAAGTCTGTCTTGGTTTGAAACCAATTCTAATAGTAGTTTGTTTCATTAGCCGATATTTTAAAGTTGGTCATGAATTGAATCTAAATTTAATAGCTTTTTGTCTCATTAGTAGATATTTTGATGATTGTCTTTGTTTGAATCCAATTTTAATAGCAGTTTATCTCATTTCCATATAATCTGACAATGGTCTGTGTTTGAATTCGATTTTAATAGTAGTTTGTTTCATTATCCAATATTTGGACAATGGTCTTGTTTTGAATCCAATTTTCATGGCAGCTAGTCTCATTAGCAGATATTCTGATGACGGTTTTGTTTTGAATCAAATTTTATTAACAATTTGTCTCATTACAAGACATTCTTACAATGGTCTCGCTTTTAATCCAATTTAAGTGCAGTTGGTCTCGTTAGTAGATATTCTGATGATTGTCTTGGTTTGAATCCAATTTTAATAGCAATTTGTGTCATTTCCAGATATTCTTACAATCGTCTTGGTTTGAATCCAATCTTAAGTGCAGTTTATCTCATTAGCAGATGTTCTGACAATGATCTTGGGTTGAATCCAATTTTAATAGCATTTGGTCTCATTTCCAGATGTTCTTGGTTTGAAACCAATTTTATTTGTCGTTTGTCTGATTTCCAGATATTCCGATGACAGTCTCGGTTTGAATCCGATTCTAATAGCAATTTGTCTCATTAGCAGATATTCTGACAATCGTTTTGCTTTGAATCCAATTTTTATTGCAATTTGTCTTGTAGCAGAAGTAATTTGGGTTTGGCGCGCAATTTAATTCGACGCATAATTTCACCCAATCCGGATGACTTATCCTATTTTATCCGGAACTCCTTTCCGGGCAGCAGAAATTGGGTAAGCTGCCAAACACAGTCTCTTTGGCTGAACAACGCCGTCCAATGCAGACGTCTCACTGGCGGTTCTTCAATAGCAGCAGCATGGACACATGAAGGAACCTATCTAATTTATGGATTCTTTGCGTCTAATTTCTCTTAGACCAAGGAATCCCACTTGAATATGAATTAGATACATTCAATACGCCACACAGAGGAACAGCTTTATGTCACCCCCAAAATTGGCTATGTCGATGCGATGCCTAATCCTGCTCCCGGCACCTAGCTCTCATTTCACCTCTGGGCAACATTAATGGAGACACGCACACCTCTCCCCAAAACCACCAGACACACAAAACTCACGGTGACTCCAAAGTTTATTTCCTCCAACGGCAAACATGACTTTCGCTAAACCAAGGCGAACACACCATCCCTCGCACGTCCAACAACAGACGCTGCTATCTCAACTTTCTCATAACTCCATTTCGTCACTCTACTTCTTTCCTTTTCCACGAGGCTTGCAGCACAAACACAAACCCAATATTCCATGCTGAAAATAAAAACTATTCCTAAAAACATTTCGACTTCGACATCTTGGAACTTCTCTCCTTAACATACCCCTTTATATACCTAACAACAATTAGCGAGGGACGTTACACACTTAGCGAGGAAACAACTCAACGTAAACACACACACGCACCTTACAACTTTTCCTCGCTACAACGTCACAACTTCTCCTCGCTAAAAACAATATATTTTATCGCCTAAAAATAACAACCAAAACTTAACGCTAAAGTCTCATTTCCAGATATTCTAATGATAGTGTCGGTTTGAATCCAATTTTAATAGCAGTTTGTCTCACTTTCAGATATTCTGATGATGGTGTTGATACTGACATATGGTAAATAATTGGTAGAGATGTAAACTTATTCACATCACAAAATTTCCGCTGATGCTCGAAGTATCAAACTTAATGCATTTTTTAAATTCTATTTGCATTGGAAATGAGTGCAGCGTTTGCTATTTCATCTGTTTTGTTGGCCAACCACCATTTTATTGTATTTAGAAAAATTTTAAAGCAAACTTTGTAGTTTATATGTTCTAAAATTTTGTTGTCTTTTAACCTAATTTGTAGTTCTATTGACCTCAAAAACTGGTATTGACCTACACAAATGAATATCCGGTTAAAATTCACGTATCCATTAATATACAAAGCAATAGTGAAATTCCTTGATGGAAAAGCACATGTCAATCAATGCATAAAAGAAATTATGAGGTAAAGAGGATTTTGTTATTCGTTCAGTTTAGGTTTTGGTTTTAGATATCTGATTGTGTTAGGTCCTTTTTAGCTGGCGTCTTTTTGTCTGTGAAGGAAGAAAAAGAAGGAGGCGAAGAAAGGAGAGAGCTTTTAAATTTTAATTTTATTTCAGGGTTCAACAACCATTCTGTGGGTGTAGAAATTCTTCCTGAATCCAAATGAAATGGTTGCCTCTCCCAGATAAGGTGTTAAAAATACCCTTGTCGAGTTGATATGTCTAAATTCGGTGTTTTTAGTAGTGGGTAATAAGTCCACTCGGTGCTTTTAATATAGGCTGCTGCTAGCAGTGATGGCTGCTACTGGTGTAAGAGTGAGCCAGCACCCCGCTAAGCAGACACATTGTTTTCTCACCAGCATCAGGAGAAAAATAGGTCTTTCCAATCCAACCATTACTGTCGAATGAGTCCGAGAGTTTCTTTCTCGTGCCCTTAAGTCTATTTAAGGCATGCGCTGTTCCAACTTCCTGTCAGGGGCCTCTGGAAACTTCCGCACTGACTCTTATTTTATTTATTTTATTCAATCCCTCAAAACAAATGAATAATTCTTTGGCCAGAAATCAAGAGTGGCACAAACAGAAAATTTTCTTTTATGAAATTGCAACATGAATATTTGCAATATTTAAAGTGCAGTAATCTGAAATTCAAGTTGAGAAATATTTTTTCTAAAATCATTGCAGAATTTTTAACTAACATTAAATTATTATTGCGGTTAGTAAAAAGAATATTAAGGTCTAGAAATTATAAATTTTTTCTTAAAATTATTTCAAAATTTTTATAGTTGAAAAACCTTTTTGGGTTATAAAGTAAAAATTGGAGATTAATTTTCTATTCTTAACATTTAATTTTATTGAAAATAATATTAAACATTTTATCCTATTATCTTGTGTCATCATTTTGCTTACTTTATAGTCTTAGAACTTAAAAAACAATACTTTCTGTTCAATGAATTACGTGGTGCCTTCAATAAGTTTTTTTTTGTACAGGCATTTAAAATTGTCAGACTCTTGAAAGTTCAGTATCTTATTGCTATACATCTTATGAGATGACTGACTAATTTTTATGATTTCAGGTTAAAATGAACAGCTATAGCAGCAATTGGAATACACTTTACTAAAGCCTGATGGTCACAGCTGGTGAATTTCAAAAATGCAATCTGGACGTCAGGACACTTTAGAAGAACGATATGCAATAAAATTCTGTTTTAAACTTGGAAAAAATACCACAGAAACGAATGAAATGCTTCAGACTGCTTTTGGAGCATCTTGCATGAATCGAGCATCAGTTTTTGAGTAGCATAAGAGATTCAAGGAAGGCAGGGAGTCTGTGAGGGATGATGAGAGGTGTGGGAGGAGTAAGGAAGTCAATAGACCAGAGTTGATTGGCCAAAGGGTTAGGGTTAGGGTTTGAGTTACTATGTTGAGGTTTTAAGGGAGTTCAGCAAGAGATTCAGTCGGAAGAGGCCAGTGGCATTTCCACCAGGACAATACACCAGTCCACAAATCCATCGTTGTCACAGACTATTTGACCAAGATGGACATCAAGACAGTTCCTCAACCTCCCTATAGTCGAGACCTTGCTCCCAGTGACTTTTGGTTATTCCCAAAGCTCATAGGCTGTCGTTATGAGACATTTGAGGAGATGAAAGAGGCTGTGACGAAGGTCATTGACAGGCTCACACAAGAGGACTTCCATGGGACCTTCCAGAAGTTGTTGGAACGGTACAACAAGTGCATTGCAGCCAGAGGAGATTACAACGAAGGAGACTAGAGTTTCATGCGTGTACTATCAATGAAAGTGCCCATGCGAAAAAAGTCTACTAACTTATTTAATGATCCTCGTATTTCTCTTTGTTATTCATTTTTAGTAGAATATATGGTGTTTGTATTATCCAATCTTTTATAGATTCTTTCAGTCAATTGCATCATCATGTGATTGTATTTCCCACTAACATACAGTCTAAACATTTACATTGTTGCAAATAAGATTTTTTTTTCTGCAAAATTTTATAAATGATTTCAAAACGATGAATTTAATCTGAGAAATTTACATAGTAACACAAGTAGTTCATAAAATCTTTGTTGGTTTTATTTGCAGACAATTGAGAGGAAGTGAGGACTGAACTCATTAATGAGTTCAGTCCTTAAAGGATGCCTGCCATTTGTAACCGTGTGTCAGATTGAATTAAATTAGATAAGAGAAACATTCATGTGCTCAGTCAGCAGGTGTTGAGAAGACACTGACTTTATCCACTGCAGAAGGGTGGACCCCCACTAACCACCACCAAGCGCAAAAAAAAAAAAAAAGAAGTGTCCTGGGTATGATGTTAAACTGCATGTGATGGTGAGGCTCCATTTCTGGAAATCTGTGAAGTATCCTTTCATTAACAGTACTCCCAGATCCAGTCTGATCCAGCAAGCTAGTATCCATTTGGATTTTATTGATGGGATTTATATACAGAAATTCCTTCTAATTTACTAATACATTTCAAACTAACTCACAAGCAAAAATTGCCCAATCGGCTGGGGCTGTAGAATGCACCGACTGCACCTCTGCAGAGGGGTAAGACCCCCCCCAACGAGTGTCCTGAATATGACACTAAACAATCTGATGATGAGGTTCCAGCAGTGCTGGAGCTTTGGGGAATGCGGAGTACCCCTTCATTGCCATCGCTCCCAGGTCCACTCTGGCCCGGAGTGGTAGCACCTGATAGGGCCCTGTCTATGGGTTAAATATAACTAACGGCATACTTATGCTAAAATGAATTGAGTAAACTGAATAGCTTGAAATAAAAAACGTTTTTGACAATTAAACCGTACTTACACTTAAACTGCGTGCTTATGCTTAACTGAATTATTTCAAATTGGACTGTTTTTCGACATTAAAACTGTATTTACACTTAACTGAATTATCACATATAACTGCTTGAATAGTTTGAAATGGAAATGTTTTTGACAATTAAACTGTGTACTTATGCTAAACTGAACTGTTTTTCAATAGAACAGATAATTTACATAAAAATGGATTTGGCGTTAAATAACCTACAAAGGTTGATATGCCATAAAACCAAACAAACCAAACCACCACAAGCAAAAACAATAAATAAACAAACAAATAAAACACCACAAACGTACATTTCAAAAGGATGTTGTCTAGACGATGGCCGAAACCGAAATGAATAAAATACGTCGCAGCGCAGGTAGGCTCCGCGCATCCATCCGGTTGAAATGTAACTTTATATTTGTAGGGAATAAATAATAAAAGAATATATAGGATTTACACTCCTGTATTTTTAAAATGGCCGTGATGCCACTTGTTCCCGAAACAACAATGGCGAACGTGGGTAAACTAATCAGTCTCGGAAACCTATTGGTCAGGAAAGTCACGTGGTTAGTGCTCACAACTACGTCCGCAACTTTCATTTTGTCCCGCGCATTTGGAGCCAACTGCATGACAAGGATTGCCTATATATACTCTCGTCTTCCAAGAACTCATTCTTTTTTCCATTTCGACTCACAGAGACAACACACACACACACACACACACACACACACACACACACACACACTCTCTCTCTCTCTCTCTCTCTCTCTCTCTCTCTCTCTCTCTCTCTCTCTCTCTCTCTTACATTTTGACTTCCAGCAGTCAACCCGACGAAAATGTATACATTCTGCAACCTTTTTCTTTCTTGTTCTACCTTTTTGGTTAGACTTCTTCCAGCCTCGAACACAGCCTCAGAAATTTCGTCAAACCCCGAAAGAGACAACCAACCAACATGGGAGAAGACACGTTCCTCCTAGAACACATTGCTATATTTTTGTATATCGATACCTTACATGAAATACTTTGTCCACATACATTTCATAGTCGACAGGACACTTTTAATATTTAGTCTTTTTCCATAATATCCGTGTTAGTAGACACAGAGACGAATATTCAACAGACTCGTGTTAGTTACACACACGCACGCACACAGAGGAATATTCAACAGACTATATTAGAATATTTGTAATGTTTCTTTTTCCTGTATTTCTTGATATATAAATTTAATTTTGTTTGTACTTCTTTGTTTTGAATATTCTTTTGTTCGCATCGTTTCACATCTTTACTTCATTTGTCTTTTCAAATATATACCAACATAAATTGTGGGGGACCAAACATATTCACCAAATAACAGTACCCCACATATTTACAATTTAAAAGATCATTTTCTTTTTCTTTTTTTCATCCAATCAGCAACCTTCCCCATTAAAGTTTTTGGAGCCGATTCGACCCAAACGCAACTATAAAATGGTCAACGAAAGTTCAAAAAGTCAGTTGGCTCCGAGACCCTGAGAGTACAATATCGACCACGACGCCTGCAGCATTCAATATCACACAACTCGTCTGAAATTTCTTACTACGGACCTTTGATGGAAACCGCATGACCAGAGAATCACCACCCCATCTACATTTCACCGAAGTTCTCCTTCCCAATCGATATAAACTTTGGTTGACCGCGTAAGTCTGTGACTCACCCCTACCAACACAAATATTAGAACATTTTACTTTTCACTACCATTCAACACACATCAAATTTCCTAAAATTAACTCGTTCCTGTCAATACAACTATGAACATTTTCTTCTCAAGACATTTTATATTCACCAACATGATTGTTTGAACCATTTGTTTTTTTGTTTGTTAATATAATTGTAAAAATTTTTCACTTGTCTTCTTGTTTGATTTGCGACTCTGTGTTTTGTCCTTTCCTTGCAACCATACGTTTATTCATAACATGGTCAAAGAAATCTGTTTGTTAATTATTTGTATTCGATAGGACCATATGGAATAAAAACTCTCTGAAGAAATGTACAATGAACGCAATTCTCTAACCTCTTGGTATTAAATAACCCTTGAATGATTGATATGCAGTTAAAGTCAATTAATTAAACAATCAATTCGAAAAATTCATCAACCAAAATGAGAAAGTTTCTTGAGTTTCATCTAAAAAGAAAAACGAATGATAATTTTCATAAAAACTTCTTCCAATGATGTTATATGATTGATAGTGATCTCTTCTTATTTATCGTACAAACAAAATAATGGCAATTCCAATTAACAGGAAAGGAGATCACTCGAAATGGAAAAATGTGTCTCTGCACATAGGCACCGCGCATGGTGAAATGTTGATGGAATTTATCATAACAAATAAAATTAAAGGTAATTTTTCGACCGATCTATGACCTTTGCGGTAAAAAAATAATGAAAGAATAAAGTTGATTCAATTTGAGGGTGGAAGAACTATAAAAGACGATATTCTTTCGATGTCCAGCAAGAAAGTAGGCAGAGCCAGACACTAGAACACCGACCGCCGACACCTGCAACATTCAACATCACACAAAACTCGTCTTCACCTTCTTACTGCGGCTTTTGATGGAAGCTGCTTGACTCTAGAATCACTACCCCATCGACATTCTAATTCTTCAAAGCTGGCATTCTCCTTCCCTGTCGACATAAACTCTAATTGACCGCCTAAGTCAGTGACTCATCCCTACCAACACAAATATTGGAACATTTTATTTCTCAATTCTACTACCACGATAAAAATTCCTAAAATTAATTCATTCCTACCAACACAACAACGGAACATTTTATTTCTCAATTCTACTACCATTCAACACACGATAAAAATTCCTAAAATTAATTCATTCCTACCAACACAACAACGGAACATTTTATTTCTCAATTCTACTACCATTCAACACACGATAAAAATTCCTAAAATTAATTCATTCCTACCAACACAACAACGGAACATTTTATTTCTCTATTCTACTACCATTCAACACACGATAAAAATTCCTAAAATTAATTCATTCCTACCAACACAACAACGGAACATTTTATTTCTCAATTCTACTACCATTCAACACACGATAAAAATTCCTAAAATTAATTCATTCCTACTATAGCGGTGAGGGGAAATGGTTAATTGTTTAACGCTATATTTTTTTAAGGCAACAAATGAATTACGAAACTATTCTTTAACAACACACAACAACGAAAGTTCTTTATTTGCAGCTTTGAATATTTGGTTTGTTCTTGGTGCTGCAAGACTCGTGGTGTTTAGGCTTGTTGGTTTTGGAGACGCGATAGCTTAGCGGGATGTTGTTATGGCAGCGTGTTGTTTGACGTGTGAGGGAAGTATTCAAAGTCACCGTGTAGTTTTGTGTCGAGAGCGGAGTGGACCTCGGATCGACATAGTAAATTTTTGGGGTGACCAGAAGTGGAAGGCATGCTGAATGTTTCTAATTTATGTTCAACGGGGATTCCTCGTAAAGAATCCATAAATTAGATGGTTCCCTCGTTGAGTGTCCATGTTGCTGCTGCTAGTGTTAAAGTCACAGGGAGTTGTCCCCACTGGGTGGCTTGTTTAGCTAAAAGGCATCGCTAAGCAGGGGTGACCAGAGGCACGTCTGTTCTGGTCGCCGTCTCACGCTGAAGAGAGTGGATTTGGCCGCTCACCCGTTTTGCTAGCCGGAAATGAAGGTCCGGGCTGAATGGGATAAGTCATCCTGATTGGGTGAAATTCAGTGTTGAATTAAATAGCGCGCCAAACCAAAATACGAGATTTTCCTCTTCTCTACACTACCAACACAACAACGGAACATTTTATTTCTCAATTCTACTACCATTCAACACACAATAAAAATTCTTAAAATTAATTCATTCCTACCAACACAACAACGGAACATTTTGTTACTTTGTTAATACAATTGTTAAATGTTTAAATAAATAAAACTTAAATTGTATTAAAAAAAATTATTAAAACATGCAGAAACTCCCAGAAGCCTCTGACAGGAAAAAGAGGCGATGCATGCGTAAAGAAAAAGGGACCTCCTGAGAAAAGAAAGTGACAACATCTAAATCTCCCGACAGCTAGTGGAAGCCAACGTGGCCGCTCTAAGGCGCCACGTTGGGCTAGCCCTTTCACTTGTAGCAACCGTCTCGGTTAACAATATGCCAAATTATAAAAAGCTATGAAATGGACCTATGGAACAACGAACTAAAACACTGGACTTGGACAAACTCCCAAAAGCGACTAACACGTTGTTAAAGCTTTAAAATACCAAATGAGGACACATAATACCAAGAAACGATTAACGTACTTTTAAACACCTTAACTGGGGGATTCAACCATTTCAATTGTATTCAGGGAAAATTCCCTCGCCCATTGAATGGTTGTTGAACCCAGGAAATAAAGGAAAAAAAACACGTCTTCGTCTCCTATCTGTTGCTGTCTTATTTCGTATAATTCTTTTTGGGCCTTCTTGTTCAGGGAGTTACATCAACAAGACAACGTGGGGTAAAAATGGAATAAACTCAGAATGGAGTCAGATAAAAAAAAAAAAAAAACGGTAACACAGCTTACCCTGGCCACAGCCTGACCCCATAAAACAACATGGCTTCTCTCTTCCAGGACCTCAAGACTTTTCTAACTGAAATATTTCTGAAAACTAGAAAGTTTTCAAACAAGAATTGAGGCTTTACTTGATAGTTACAGAAAAATTAAAGAAACCAAACGACGTCAAAACCAGCATTCTACTCACGCGTATTGGCAAACAAGGCCACCAAATATATAATAACTTTAAATTTTCGTCTGTGAATGATGAAATGGATTACGACATAATTATAACAAAATTCAGGGAATACCGCATTCCTCGAAAAAAATTTAACACTAGCATGGTACATATTTCTCACTTATCGACGAGACAAGGCAGAAACATTCAACGACATTGTAAAAAAATTAAAAACGCTGAATCACGAGCGTGAATTAAAGGGATTTGAGAGACAGCCTCATCATCGGAACAAACGACCTCCGCCTTCAGGAAAAATTCAAATGAAACTGATTTAACGCTGGAATTTGCAATAAAGGCAAGTCAAACCACCGAGGCTACAAGACGGTTAGAGAGACCAAGGATGTTAATTCCACAAAAAGGGGGGAAAAAATTTTAAAAAATAGTTACCATGCGGCGAAAAAAAGGCCTGAGGAAACTCTCTCTCACAAAGGGTAGAATTCTCTTTTCCCACAGAGAAAAATAACAGAAAGCAAATTCTGTTCATATTCGCACTTTCGAAGCAACTGCCCTGCATATAATCAAATCTGCAACAAAAATATGCCCCTAAAAAAAACTCGTTCTGGAAATCATGCATGATGACTCTGACCCACCAATATCAGAGGACGAATAAACTTATGGAGGCTTCATCGAGGCAAAAAAAAACAGTCTTCAAAACACAAACGAAAAACCTATGAAAAATCTTAACGTCAGAAGATTGGCTGGTTACATTAGTTGTGTCAATGGCATAAAGACAAGATTAAAAATTGACTCAGGTTGTCAAGTAAACATTATTCCAAGGAAAGACTTATAGGATTTACACTCCTATATTTTTTAAATGTCCTCGTAGATAAACTCATTTCGCTTTGCGAACAGACGAATATTTCACTGCTATGTACTTTTTAACTACTCAGCGCATTTACACACAACCATGTCCGAGCAACACATACTTACATTCGCATTATATTTATATTAGACACACACATACACACACACACACACACACACACACACACATGAATACATAAACAATATTCGAACATTTTCCTACCTTGTATTGTTTTTCTTAGTTTTCGTATATAAAATTGTTGTTTTATGTTATCATGTGAATTTTCTTTTGTCCGCATTGTTCATTTCTTTGTGTTGAAATTTGTGAAACGACTCCCGAAGTATTTTGAATCTAGATTAAAGCCAACCAGCACAAGTTTAACAGCCTTCAACAGCACCTCTATTCCAGTACTAGGAAAATGTGTAGACCAAATTCCACAAAAAACAACGTATATGATGTCCCGATAATTGTAGCAGACACTGACACCTCTCCAATCCTCAATCTAAAAACCTGTGCTGACATCCAACTCATACAAAAAGTTTTCAGTTTCTCAAAAGGAGAACCTGTGTTCCTCTCAAAATTGAAAGACTGTTTTTGGAAACTAGAGACACAACCATGATATCACCACATTACAATGGACCCAAAGGTAACCCCCCCCCCAAATCCATAATGAACAAACAAATAACCAAAGCTCCATCTAGAATACAGCGTTTTCTTTTAAGGCTCCAAAAACATAATTTTGACCTGGAATATACAAAAGGCCAATGAATGAAGGTTACGGACACACTAAGCCGAGCAGCATTACAAGACAACACTCCTGAGATCTCCGACAAAGAAATGAACTACTTTGTCCATTTTGTGATGTCATCACTCCCAATCAGTGAAAAAAGTTGCCAGAAACTTGTAACTGTAACGGCAAAAGATGACATACTACAAAAACTACGACATCAAATATCTGTAGGATGATCGGAACATCGCCTCAACCTCGACCTCTGTCTCAGACCATACCATCGCCATAATTCAGAGGTCACATATCAAGACAGGCTTCTTCTCAAGGGTCATAGTGCCTTCAACACTCCGACTAGAAATGCGCAAAATTCTACACCAACGCCACCTGGGAATTGAAAAAAACAAAGTCACAGGCCAGACAATCATTCTTCTTGCCAAACATGAATGCTGACATAACAGATACGATATCAAATTGTGAGGTATGCCAACAATACAAAAACCGTCAAGATGCTGAAGCGCTCAAGAACCATGTGATTCCTGACAAACCTTGGACAAAAGTCGGCACGGACCTGTTCAAAATATAGAGGAGACCCTACCTCATTGTTGTTGATTATTACTCCAAGTATCTTGAAATCATAAAATCCTCAACAACACCTCACCAATAGTGATAAAGCATATGAAAGCAATATTCACAAGATATGGAATCTCCAAACTAGTCTTTTAAGACAATGGTCCGGAATTCACCACGTTAGAATTCAGAAAATTCTTAGCAAACTGGGATTTTGAGCATGATAACAGTTGCCCAGAAATTACACAATCCAATGGGATGGTAGAGAGAACCATACCAACTGTAAAAAGGACGCTATTAAAATGCCTGAAATCAGGGGATGACAAATACTTAGCATTGCTAGCTTTACGCACGGCACCAGGCAAAGAGAACACTCTGTTACCGGCAACAAACTTGGTGAGACGTGAGCTACAGACGTCACAACCAAGCGTAACGGAACCTACATCAAAAACATCGCAAAGTCTTACCCTTAAACATCAGTGACTATGTCCATCTACATGATGGCAAAGCCTGGTTAAGAAAAGAGGAAGGTAATCAAGAGGTGTGATCAAGCCAGGTCATATCTCAACGTAACAGAGAATGGAAATTTACTAAGCTTTTTGCTTAGATGTGGCACAAGGCCATATGAAAGGGGCACCCAATGAGACCCGAACTCACTCGTGTAGGTTTGCTAGTCGAGCTTGCTAACCATTACACCACTTAACAGAGAATGGCCCAAAAATCTGTCGTAACAGACGACATCTGTTAGGCATCCCACAATCACAGGAGCTCAAGATTTTCCTCTTCCTGAAAAACACCAATCCTTCAAATCCCAGAACACAAACCAACCACAATTGAAAAATGGTCCAAACTAGAGCTGGAAGAAAAGTGCACTTACCCCGTTGAATGTTTGAATATACATCATAAATCTGAACTAAAAAAAAAGCTGAAGAACAAAAGACTTAAAAGGGGGATGTCGTATGTGTATACATACAACACTAATGTACAGGTAAGTCTCTTGGAGTTCTTGTAGGGAACGCATCCGGGCTGGAAGAGGGGACAGGGAAAACCTCAGCAGAAGTAGAGATGTAGTCGATTTAATGCACGTGTTGCCGTTACCCGTTTATTCGCACATGGAAATAATTTCTTTCAAAGTCCCAATTCAACTAGGGGAAGCTTTCTCTCGCCTTCGTCTTTAAATAAAGCATTTCCAATCATAATTTATGGATTGAAATCGGTTTTGAAAGATGCGCAATAAAGAATGGATTGTGAATGGAAGTCGGTTTTGAAAGATGCGCAATAAAGAATGGATTGTGAATGGAAATCGGTTTTGAAAGATGCGCAATAAAGAATGGATTGTGAATGGAAATCGGTTTTGAAAGATGCGCAATAAAGAATGGATTGTGAATGGAAATCGGTTTTGAAAGATGCGCAATAAAGAATGGATTGTGAATGGAAATCGGTTTTGAAAGATGCGCAATAAAGAATGGATTGTGAATGGAAATCGGTTTTGAAAGATGCGCAATAAAGAATGGATTGTGAATGGAAATCGGTTTTGAAAGATGCGCAATAAAGAATGGATTGTGAATGGAAATCGGATTTGAAAGATGCGCAATAAAGAATGGATTGTGAATGGAAATCGGTTTTGAAAGATGCGCAATAAAGAATGGATTGTGAATGGAAATCGGTTTTGAAAGATGCGCAATAAAGAATGGATTGTGAATGGAAATCGGTTTTGAAAGATGCGCAATAAAGAATGGATTGTGAATGGAAATCGGTTTTGAAAGATGCGCAATAAAGAATGGATTGTGAATGGAAATCGGATTTCAGTGATGCATAACGAAGACCGGATTGCTTGGAAATTTACGTGGTGCATTCAATAAGTTTCCAGACTTCTTTGTGCAGGCATTTAAAATTGTCGTAGACTCTTGAAAATTCAGTATGTTATTGCTATACATCTTATGAGATGACTGACCAATTTCTATGATTTCAGGTTCAAATGAACAGCTACAGAAGGAATTGGAATTGGCGACAGTAGTCGAGGGCGACCAGAAGGCTCCTTTTTTCAATAGTCACTTCACCGAGGTGTAGGGGAGGGCGCTACTCCTACACCCTACTAAAGCCTGATTGTCACAGCTGGTGAATTTCAAAAATGCAATCTGGACGTCAGGACACTTTAGAAGAACGATATGCAATAAAATTCTGTTTTAAACTTGGAAAAGATTCCACAGAAACGTATGGAATGCTTCAGACTGCTTTTGGAACATCTTGCATGAATCGAGCATCAGTTTTTGAGTGGCATAAGAGATTCAAGGAAGGCAGGGAGTCTGAGAGGGATGATGAGAGGTGTGGGAGGAGTAAGGAAGTCAGAACACCAGAGTTGATTGGCCAAATAAAAAATTTCATGGATAAGGACCGTCGACAATATGTCACTGTGTTGATGTATTTGTGTGCTATCTCTA
The DNA here is from genome assembly GCA_963585895.1 of Sepioteuthis lessoniana. Lineage (NCBI taxonomy): Eukaryota > Metazoa > Mollusca > Cephalopoda > Myopsida > Loliginidae > Sepioteuthis > Sepioteuthis lessoniana. The sequence continues at coordinate 82,190 of CAUZXS010006264.1, read as the reverse complement.
TGTTCTAGAAACAGCTGAAAAATGCCCTGCCGCGAACGAGACTAGCAGTAATATATATATATAATTTTAAAAAGCGTAGAGAAAATAAGATAAAAAAAAGATCATGGCTCTTAGCTAGAAATCTAGAACCCAGAGGTCAGATATCAAAATCCATTGAATAATTGGAAAAATATAAATTTACATTATTCATTTTTATTTTTAGCATTTTACATACTTTATTAAATTAAAAAATATTCCATCTTTTTATTTTATTCCTTATTTTAATTTATTATTTGCTATCACAGATCGTTTGCATAATGATCAGATTTTCAATCATAGGAATTCTGTTGCTTCAGTTTCTTCTGACATGACAACCACTTCTTTCTTTTCAAATTTTTATTGTGTAGAGAATATTCATAAACACTTCACCAAGTGTTAGAAGGACTTCTGTGGAGGATAGACTATATAGGATTTACACTCCTATACTTCCTCTTTTCTTATTAAAAAGAACTCTCCTTTTAAATGCACCGATTGCATTTTGGTGACCTAAGAACCTAACTTTTAAACACAGCAATATCTTTTTGAAAAGCTTTATTGAATATAAACAAAATCCGCAACTGTTTTTCATTAACAAGACAGTTCAAAGTGCTACCTGCTGATATATCTTTCAATGTATTTTCCATTAATTATTTAAACGAGTACATTCATTTTCATTGTTTGATCTTATTTTGGCCGGCACAATCTCTAGTCTTCCTGTTTTTTTTCTCATTTGAATATGTATTTACAAGCTTATTACCCGCTTTCTATTGACTTCTGCTTGCTGTGACATGTCTTAATTACTAGATGTAAAACTTTAGCATTTAGTATGAAACCCCTTATACATGATACCAGCTTATTTAATAAATTTTTCATTAACAAATTGGCCTTATGATTTCTAAGTAAATCTTAATCATTAATGGAAAATTTATGAATAATGGCCGCCATTTTAGACTCAAATTTTGCTTTTGATGATTGGTAACAGTTATCAATACGAATTTAAGCTATTCCAATTACTGTCTACCATTTTAGCGACAGATTTCATTTTTTTTTTTCATTTTTCTTCAATGCCTTGTTTTTCTCATTGGAACTAAAAAAAAAAATTTCAATTTTTACAGCTATGTGCCACAGCCATTTACGGTTGCTTACAGGGTTGTGGTTGCTTACAGTACTTGCTCTTATTTAAGTGGTCACCCATCTAAGTATTGGACTGGTTCATCACAACTTAACTTCGGTGATCTAGTAGCGACAGGTGCTTTCACAGCTTTATATGTTATCCAAACTACTCACAATGATTATAGAATTTGGAATCAGCCATCAATTTGAGGGATGATAAAATTGTGTCAATTGTATCCGATTTATAGTTGACGATAAAAAAATGATCGTTTAATTATGGACTTATCAGGTGTAATTGTTATATTACGTGCACGGTAATGCAGGGTTGGTAAGTTGTTAGGGTTTATTGCGTATCAACCTTTGTAGGTTATTTAATGCCAAATCCATTTTTATACGAATAATCAATTCTATGTCAAACAATTCAGTTTAGTATGAGTACAAAATTGAAATATGAAAACACTTCTATTTCAAGAAATCTAGTTTAGCATAAGTAGCCAAATTAGTTCTATTTAACCCAAAAGGTAGGGCCTTTCAGGTGCTACCACTCTGGGTCAGAGTGGACTTAGGAGCGATGGCAATGACGAGGTGCTCCACATTCCCCAAAGTTCCAGCATCAAAGGTACATCACCACCAGATTGTTTAGTGTCATAGCAGGACACGCGTTGGGGGTTTGTCTTACCCCTCTGCAGAGGTGAGGTCAGTGTATTCTACAGTCCTAGCCGACTGGGCAATGCAGCATATAATACAAAGAGAGGATAACAAGGAGTAAATAAATGAATGACAAACCATAAATGTTAAAAACGAGGAGAAATTATATTCATGAATGTAATAATATTGGCAATACGGTCGTTAAGAGGGTCAGTTCGACAAAGGGTTTTATTTTGTGGTATAGTTATATTTGTTGTCTGGACGGACAGTAGTTAAAGAAAGGATAAGTTTGGCGCTCTGGACTTCGGTATAGCGTGAGTGGGGCGGACTGAAAATAGTCACTATTGATGGCTGGTTTCCTTCTTGAATGGATACGCAGACTAGCACTCTTTTCTTGGGCTTGCTGTAGATTGGAGCTGAGTAGCTGAAGTGGATTACTGGTTTCCTTTAAGCTGCATCTATTTGCGGATAACCGTCAAGAGGTCGATATACGGCTCTAGTGTGGTGGATAACGACACAAGGTTTCTTACCCTGCACGTAGGAACGAAAAAAGGTAGATTTCGCAGCGGAATAGCGCTGTTAATAGGGTCTCTTCGCTGCATCTATTTGCAGACGGTAAGATGCCTTGGAGTCACCGAGTATGCATACTTGTGCAAACAGGACTATCTGAGAACAAGCCGGGAAATTGATAATAGCTGTGTTTGGGAATTGCTAAGAAAAATGTTGGTCCACTGATGGGGTCAGTCGAACGCTACTAACGAAGACCCCACATAGCTGGGCTGCTGGTCCAACGCATAAGAGCTGGTTGGTATGGGTAAAGAGGACAAAAAACGGATACCAATATATATATATATATATATATATATATATATATATATATGGGGTTCTGCTTTAGTTGCCTTCTTACTGGTTAAAGAGGGTCACATGACCTGCTCCCACATCGCTTCTGTAGGGTAAGCAGTTAACTAGCGTTAAGTGTGGACAAGTACTGTTCTAATTTTTAAAAAAACTTTGCGAAGAGTCATGAATCATGGTAAATTTCGACATTGTGCATGGCATAATTAAGAAAATGAGCATTGTATGTTGACGTTTTCAGGGAATAATCAAGAGAGTTGCTAAGCAACAGAAGTGTCTGTTGAAGCTGGGATCTCCTTGATTCAATACAAACAGAAGCAGTGAGTGAGCAGAGATTTTCGGCATGTTTGAAAAACATTTGCAGTGGGTTAGGTCCTAACAAAATTTCACTCTTTTTTCCCATTAAAACGAATTAAGAAATAATCAAAGTGTTGTATCGTAGTAAGGAAGAGATACCCAATGAAATAGAGTTAACTCTTCATTAACAGAAGTGGTACAGTCTAACAAACATTATAAGTCTCACGCTATTGGTGTTTCGTCCGAAGTTGGTCTTACTACTGACCGAGATCTTTCAGTACTGACCGTGCTTAAGAAACGCAATGTCTTTTATTCCTCCGAGATACCGGAAGTCACGTGGTACGAGCCTCTATACACCCCACACAAAGATTTTATTATGTTCGTAGGACACCATAATTTTATCTATTGGGATTTATTTCCATAGTTCCCGTCGACGTACGTTTTCGTTTGCTCGTACGATTTTGTTGTATTGGTGAGGCTCCAGGTTCCTCAAACATGTCATAAATGATAGACATGGGTTCTACAACTCATTCCTTTGTCTTTTGGGTATATCTTTTTTTTATTTGTTTAATATGTCTGTGAACCTTCCATCTTAGATGTTTTATTATGTACATCATTTTATCAATTGTTTTTTCAATAATGCCCTTTAACCAGGTTGTTTTACCGAAATGATAATTTAGGAAATAAATTCCCCCCTCCTTGGACTATAAGTCTTATTAGAGTGTGGACATGAAAGTGGCTCTCGACAAAAGAGGGTTCGTTTGTGTCTGGCGTGCAGGGCAGTAATCTGATCCGAAGGAAGAAACACCGCCATTACGGTGAGTCTGTCTGTATGTGAAAGAAAAGAAAAATACTCACTGCTGTTTCAATAATCAACCTTCAGCCCATTCTAAAGGAAAAAAGAGAGGGGGCCACCGAGTGGAATTTTTATAGACTGAGGAAATGGATTATGGGTAGAGTGGCGTGAATAAAAACCGACCAATTCCTCTGGTGACGACTTGTCAGTTTCTCGGCTAGAAGCAGAAGCAGAGAAAAGGGGAAACAGGAAAAAAGGTGGAAGAGGAACGAAAGGAGAAGCAGAGAGAGAGAGAGAGAGAGAGAGAGAGAGAGAGAGAGAAAAGGAGAGTGAGGAAGAGAAGGAGGAAAGTGGAGGAGGAATGCAAAGAGGGAAGTGGTGTAGCAAGAAACCCGCAAGCACTTTAGACTGAAATCTAAAGGTCCCTGGTTCAATCCCGGGTTCAACATTCAGGGAGATCATCCACCCCAAAACTACATCGGGGTATTAATTTTTTTCTTATTTCCGTTTTTAGACGGAATCAATTTGTTGCGGAGCCGATAAGCATGTCGACCCCGCAAATGTTTTAAGTTTAATGCGTGCGAGTAGTGACAGCCAAAGACAATGAAGGAAACAAAGGCGAGGTAACAGATACAACAAAAGTGACGATTTATTGTCAGATTTACAAACGTGTGTGTAAAGTCCGTGGCGGTTGTATTTGGGTCTTCAGCTAGATGGGTGATGTCGATAGCTGGTATGGTCGAGTTGTAGATGTGCACAGCTGGATGATTGAAGAGGGTAGCTGGCGTAGGTCGAGTCGTAGGAGATACAGCTAGATGTTTGATGCGGGTAGCTGGTATCGGTCGAGTTGTTGAAGTGCAGCTGGACGATCGTTGCGGGAAGCTGAGGTCGGTCGAGTCGTAGAATGCAGCTGGACGATAGTTGCAGGAAGCTGAGGTCGGTTGAGTTGTTGAATGCAGCTGGTCGATCGTTGCGGGAAGCTGAGGTCGGTCGAGACGTTGAAGTGCAGCTGGACGATCGTTGCGGGTAGCTGAGGTCGGTCGAGTCGTAGAATGCAACTGGATGATCGTTGCAGGAAGCTGGTGTCGGTTGAGTCGTGGTTGGTAAATCGATGTCCCGGTTTTTGACAGTACGTTGGGTTAACCGGGGATGTGTCGATCTGGTTGCTAGCACGTACAGCGAGTCGTACAGAGGTTAGTTGTTGCAATGCTAAGGCAGTCCGTAACAGCGAGTCGTTCGTGGATTGGATACTGCATTGCTGGAGCGTCGTGGTCGAAGTCAGTGTTGGCAGCTTGGTCATGTAGAGTCGAGCGAGTTGGTGACTAAGACTGAGCCGTTTCTTAGTAGTACGGACTAAGTGAACGGACGGAGAAATCGTGGCTAAGGTTTGCCAGGCCTTATCACATACGAAGCCGAGCGAGCGAATCGGTGAAGCTAGAGTTTTGTCGTGTCCCTAGCTGTGCGGGCGTATCATTGACGGTAGCTATGGCTTTGCCGTGCCAAAGCTGTGCGGACGATTCGGAGACGGTAGCTATGGCTCTGCCGCGCCAAAGCTGTGCGGACGGTCAAGACGGTAGCTAAGGATTTGCAGTGCCAAAGCTCTGCACTGTTGAGCAAACAGGCCAGGAGGCCTTGGCTAAGGTTGGCGTTATCTTAGCGCTGCGCAGATAGCGAAGCGGTAGCTAAAGGCTAACCCGTGCCTTTAGCGCTGCGTAGCCAAACGGACGAGCGGAACCGATCGAATAGTTAAGACTGGATGGTCTCAGAGTCCTTTTGTATTTGCCTCCGCGCCGTCTACTTCGACTGGTCGGTAAGGACCGTCAGAAATACTCCATCCCGCAGAAGGAAACCTCTGATGGCCTTAAAAGTACTTTTTGTGCATATCAGTGTGATGGGAAAGGCGAATGCAACCACATGATGTAGAATTCAGCCTTTCGGAGCTCGCTCTGAGAGCATCGTGAGACCTCTGATTATTTGCCAATGTCTCCCACTATACGAGGCTTGACACAAGGTCAAAAGCCCGAAGGCCGATTAAAGTGAGGATAAAGTGGAGGGGGGGTCTGGAACGAACCGAGGCTCGGACCCTGCTGATCTGTGTTGCTCATCGGCTCACCTAGTGCAATGTGAGCCTGACGAGCTAGGTGGTTTCACGAGCCCAAAGATAGGTCCGGGCACGTATGCCAGTTTATGGTTTAAACTAGACGCGCGGTCTAGTGCGATACAAGGTGTTCCAAGGAGACAATAATGCAGTTCGCCCACCCGGAGGTAGCCTAGTCGAAACTAGTAGCCTTAAAGGCCTCAAGTCCGCCATTGTTCCTTTGTGGAGCCCAAACCGGCTCCAGAGAGCGTCCTGAGACCTCTGAATTTTTCGCCGCCGAAGTTTTGTTTATGTTAAGGGAACGAATTCCACTCTGCCGCGTCACGTAAATAGAAAGTTCTTCTATAAAAAATGGACGTAGAAAATAAATCCTTCTTTAGCCTAATATAGGCTAGCGAAGATAATTAATTCCATTTCTTTAGAGTTATTTCTGGCAAAAGTGTTTTGTAAATGTTGTTAAATGTTATTTATTCCCTTTTCTTAGCTGTAACGGCAGGTTAGGGTCGAAAAGGGCTTCGTCATTTCTGGCCGTACCCGGATGTAATTTTTCTTGGGTGAGCGAGTAATCTGATCTGTTTATGTTTGTGAGCAGGTCACGGCAAATTTATCGAATACTGATCAAACTTTCCTAGCAAACGTCAATTCTGCTAGGGACATGTTTGCGTTAGTATTTGGATTAGGTGTTATTCGATAAAAGGGTAGGAATTCTTGTAATTCCTCATTTTCTGCTGAGATCCCATTTGCCTTTTTAATTGCTCTTTTAAATACATTAATAAATCTTTCCATCACTCCATTTGATCTTGGATGCCGATTTTAGGTGATTTATAGAGAGCAATTGACAGAAGGTGCCGATTTTAGGTGATTTATAGAGAGCAATTGACAGAAATTTTCAAATTCTTTTGATGTAAATGGTGTGCCATTGTCAGATACAATGGTTTCTGGCAATCCGAATCTTGCAAACAGTTTCTGTGACACCTTTTTTGTGATTTTAGTCGTAGGCGTTTTGCATTTGAAAACTTCTGTCCATTTCATAAAGCTGTCTACTATGACAAAAAGGTATGTTCCTTTTATCGAACCGGCAGAGTCAATTTGTAGACAAGACCACGTTTTGTCTGTCTTAGGCCATGGATTGAATTTTATGGGAGGTGCTTTTGCTACCGATGCGCACTTTTTCCTCAATTTCACCATGTTTTCAATGTCTTTATCCATACCCGACCAGTATACGTAACTCTGCATGAGAGCCTTCATTCTACTCATTCCCAGGTACTATTTACCAACCCCTCCGCTCGGGCAGGATATGACACAAGGTCAATTTTTAAGCGGAGTTTAACAGGTTTTAATTCAGAGTTTTCCTTCTCCTAGACTAGTTGCCTCACCAAGGCTGAAGAACCTAGTCCGTCCTACTATTTACCCATAGCTGGAGGGAGAATAAGGGGGTTCATACCTTTCCCAAGGGTATTTGCCCGAAAGTGAACGTAATAGCGCGACTGGAGTACGAACTCGCGTACTACGATTCCGCAGTTCATCGCTTTAACCATTACACCACGAGGACACCCCAGGTGCCCGGTTTGGAAATCTTTCAAAAATGTCTTTGTTAAAACTGCGGGTATGACCACCCGTTCTCCATACATCAATATGCCGTCGCACGTTGAAAATATATCATTTGTTTTAACTTTCTGGTTCATTAATTTTTTTTTGGTTTGATAATGAACTTATCAAATTTTGTCTTAAATTTTATCTCCTCTTGTGTAACTGGAAGTTCTTTAACTGTATTGAATAAAACGTATTTTACGTCCATTTCAGACCTTAATGAAGCTATGATGGTCTCCTCTGTGTGATCTCTTTTGACGGTAAGAATTCCATTTTAAAGGAATAATTCAGCAGTATCGTAGCCCATCTTTGTAAGCGGTTGGCAGTGTGTGTTGGGTTAGGGTTAGGGTTAGTATTCCTGTGTTGGTATTCCTTTTTTAGAACTAAATATTGCTAACAATGGACGAGGATCCGTTTGTAATATAAATTCTCTACCGTGTACGTATTTATGAAATTTCTTGATCGCAAATATGATGGTTCAACCTTCCTTTTCTATCTGCGAATAGTTCATTTCTGCCGGAAGTAGCGTCATCGATACATGTTGAATCAGTTGTAGTTAGCCATCTTCTTTGTGAAGTATAACGGCCCCTAAGCCAAAATTACTTGCGTCGCTGGCAACATATTATTAGGGTTGTAATGTGTCAAAGCTAAGTTTGATGTTAGCACATTTTTAATTTCTCGGACGCTTTTTTACATTCGTCCGTCCAATTTCATTTTACGTCTTTTTTGATTCAACAGAGCTCTTAGTATATGCATATTTAGCATATAGCTATTGTATTTGTTAGCCAGCCCCCAAAATGATTGTAATGCTGCAAAATCAGTCGGTGCAAGCATGTATTTTATTGCGTTCGCTCTGTTAGAATCAGGAGTCCTGGATTTCTCGTCGATTACTAGTCCAAGATATTTATTTTTGATAGAAAAAATTCACATTTTTCCATATTTAATTTAGAACCAAATTCTTTTATTTCTTTAAACACTGCAATTACATGTTTCGCATGATCTTCTCAAATTTTGCTTTCTATTAGAATATCATCTAAATAAGCTGTTGTGAAGTCCAGATCTGCTAACATTATTCTTTGAAAAATATTGTAGCCTAATAATTTTGTACAGGCCTCTATGTGTGTTAATAGTTAATAATTCTGCTCACTTTTTTCCACTGGAATTACTGACAAATCTAACTTACAAAATATGCGTCCGCCATTTAAATTTGCAAAAGTTTCTTCCGCTGTTGGGAGGGGTAATTTATTTCTTTTAGACAATCATTAAGTCCAGTTTGATAATCTGCGCACATTCTAATTCTATTATTTTTTTCCTTTACATATACAGTTGGAGCTGCCCATGGGTTGTAGTCAAATTTTTGTATTACTCCCAGTTTTTCTAGTCTTCCTAATTCTTTATCAATAATTTCAATCGAGGGTACTGGCCATTTTGTCGAAAAACTGGCATTACATTTTCTTTTACTTTGAATTTTGCCTTGACTTTAGAACAGAATCCAAATCCTTCCGAAAATGTTTCTGGTAATTTTATTTTTAGTTCTTTTTTTCAGTTTATATGTACTTGTCGTAGTACCATTAATTTTATAGTGGAAAGTATTTACTGGGACGTTAAATAGATCGAACTCTTCCGTCCAATCCGTTCCAAATAAATTTTGGGCATTTCGGATGACGAATGTTTTTAATTTTCTTTCTTTTCCAATAAAGAAAACATTTATGAAGGTTTCTCCCATAAATTTTAATTTTTCTCCGGTAACACCTTTTGCAATTTTTTTCGAGTTACTCAGGGTTGGACATTTTATTTTTTCCAAGTTTCAGCATTAATTATTGTTAAATCAGACCCCTGAAATTTTATTTTTTTATAGTTGAGACAAATATTCATGTATTTTCTTTGTACTTTTTCAGTTGTTGCTTGTTAATTTGTGTACTGTACGTGTTTTTCTTTTAATAATTTCCACCTCAAGTCTGCAGTGTGAGAATTTGTGTCCTTTGCACCCGCAAGTATGGCATTTTTTATGTTTAAATGGACAGTCTTTAAATAAATGCAATTCTCCACCCCCGTAACACGGATTAAATTTGAAAAACCGTTTATTTTTCTTACCTTGTGGTTTGTTCTTTATTGTATGAGTATTTGAAAAATCCCGTTCTTCAATTTTTGCAGTGTCAGCTCTCAAATTTAAAATACGCTGGCAATCTTCAGGTAGACTTTGTAAAGTTATATTTTGGTCTTGTTCTAATTTGGTTAATAGCCTTCTACGAACTTCTTTTTCAGACGAAGAGATTAATCCCTGAATGAAAATCAAACATTTAAACATGTCTGGTGTAATTTCATTTAGCTAGAATCTTTCACCGTACCTGTTAACTGTACTGGCGAAAGTTATGTAGTCTTCACAATCCTTTTTCGTAAGGTTGAGACATTGCCAACGAGTATTAAACTCTGGACTTTGTTCCCCAAAAATTTTCGTTAGTATTTGGATAATTTCTCGGAACGTCACTTTACCGGGATGCCTCAGCAGAATCAAATTTACGTATTTTTCATGTTCTGCCACCCTGAATTTGCCTAGTAAAAGTCTTACTCTTTTCTCGTCCGGCCATTTTTCACAATCTTTTTCAAAAATTGATTCGTACCTTCTGAAATATACCTCGAATGACACTTCTTCTTCTGGGTTTGTAAATAAATTCGCCAACTGAATTTATTACCGACTCTTACGAGGATATATTTAAATTTCCCGGGTCGTTTTCTTTTGTAAGACATTCCAATAGTTTCCTGAATCTTTTTGTTGTTCAATGCTCTCATCGAGTCTTTTAAAATCCTCTTGTCGTTGTTTTTCTTGTTTGTTTTTGTTTCCAACTTACAATTTTTAAAATCCTCCATTGTATATCGTTGAACGTCACTTTGTGTGTAGTTCGCTGTAAATTCGAATTTTCGAATTCTTCGTCGACAACTGTTGCTTTTTTTTTTGGTTGAGAGTACGAAATCTTCGAATCTTTCGTCGCCAACTGTTGTATCGTAGTAAGGAAGAGATACGCAGTGAAATAGAGTTTACTGTTTATTAACTGAAGTGGTACAGTCCAACAAATATTATAAGTCTCGCGCTGTTGGTGTTATGTCTAAAGTTGGTCTTACTACTGACCGAGGTCTTTCAGTACTGATATTTGACGAACGTCCCACCAGACGGACGAGTGTGGTACAAGGCCTTTTTAAGTGGATCTGGGTGCAGGGCCGTGGCTCAAACACGCCCGGCGGCTCCAAAAATCCCTCGGGCCCCGTCAGCATTCTTTTAAAAAGGGGGGGCTCAGGCACGAGGCCATAAACCTAACCCCTCCAAGGAGGTTTTACGCCTGGGGGAACGCCCCCCTGAGGCTCGAGGAATTGACCGTCCGGAACGGACGCCAGACAGTCCGCTGAAAAACCTCTGCACGAAGCAGAGATATTTCAGTACTGACACGACGTCTTTTATTCTTCCGAGAAGTCGCGTGGTACGAGCCACTATACAATACAAAGTTATTATTTTAAGGTTAAATTCTAGTTGCATTTGAAGGATAGTAACATCATGATTATTAGTATCTATTTAGTTCATTTTAAAGATTTGAATTCACCAAAGGTTGACGACCTTTTCCAACTCGAAGTTACGTAAATCAAAATGAGTTATAAATTTAAAAAAATACTTTCTAAAAGTCTTTTTGAATGAAATCAATAACAAGAAATATTAATAAACCGATTTATGGAAAAATATCCAACGTTAATAACTATATCACTTACCATGGTATTTAAATCCAAGAAGTTGGTCAAAATTAAGGACAGTCATTTTTGCCCGTTTCTAATCCATCACCTATTAAAGTGCATTTTAGTTTCTCTCCCATAATTAATAGGCGAGGACATCAACTTTTTCAAGCATAGAAAATCAAATCAGCAATAGTTTATTTTTTGTATTTGATTTTGAAAGAGGAAAATAAGCATGTTAACGTGATTCTTGAATGTACAATTAGGAAAACTCAACGAAATAATCACTTCTATTTCTTCATTAATTTATTATTAAAATAGTATAAGAAATGCCTTTCAATTGCTTTTTTAATATTGAATGATTTACCTGGTTATAATCTACAAATCTTTCATTATCCCTAAAACACTAATTTTTTCCTTTTCTTAAATTTCCAATTTTTATAACAAAATTTTGCTTTTTTTCCCTTACATTTTTATATCAAATATTCAATCCGAATACAAGAGACAAAAAGTGAAAGTTAAAAGAGTGTTATGGAAGGTTTGCATTATTTTTTCGTCTTACATTTTTATATCCTAAAAAGTAAATAAAAATATTTAAGAAAAAACGAAACAACTCCCAGTTTCTTGCTTTAAAATTAATATTTTTCGATTGATAAAAATATTCTTTTTTTTAAAAAAACATAATTAGATTTAAGCTGAGATTGGAGAAAAGTAAATCAAAATTAATTTTAATTTCAACCCATCCCATACTCTTTTAGTATATTGATAGAGAATTATTTTCCTATAAAAAATATTTTCTTTTAAATCAAAGTATTAAAACTCTCAAAAGATTTTATTCTTATCTTTTTTTTAATTTTAATATTTGGGCCACAATTTTCTTTCCTTAGCTCTCAACTTTTTCTTCTTTTTTTAAATGACAAGAACAAACAATTGATTGATTGACTGATTTTAACGGCATGCCAACCTGTTTGGGTTTTTTATGCCTAGAAGTTAGCTAATTTGCATACACTGTACATTTATACTTACATTTTTAAGTAGTTTAAGAGTTTTGCACACAATTATATGATAAAACTTTTCTATCCATTACAAATAAGTTTTAAACAAATCTATTTAAACCCTAGATGGGACCCTAATAGAGACTACCTCTCTGAGTTAGAGTGGACCTGGTACTCCTCACTACCCAGATCTCCGAAATTGGAGTTTTACCACCAGATGCAGTTTAGTGTTATACCGAGGACACCCATTTTTTAGTGGGGGAGGTATTATCCCTCTGCAGAAGAAACAATATATTCTAAGCCCTGCAAACAGCGCAACGACAAAGAAGGAAGTTGCACAACTATAAAAATTTATTTCTAAGAAAAAAATCAAACCGACCACGAGTGACAGTTGATTTGGCCAGAGTGGAAAAAGGAGAAGTAATTCCAGATAATACGGCACCAAAAAGCTACCTCCCTCTATTTGTCGAGAACTACGCTTGGGCTCTCGGTACGAATTCGGGACCGGGCTGTTAAAGCAGGAAAAATAGCCAACAGAAAGGTTTCGTCATTCGCTTCTTGAATAGCCGATAAGCATTTTAAACAGGCAAGAAGCTTCCCAAGAAATAAAACTAAAATCAAACGAAAGTCGACAACCGAAATTCAACGAACATAAACAACTGAAAGAAAATTCAACCCGAGTATTCTGCTGAAAAGATAAATTTACAGTAGATTCAATTGAAATTAAAAGAAAATTAAAAAGAGTCAATCAAAATCAACTGAAAGAAAATTCAACCAGTGAACTCTGCTGAAAAAAAAAAAAAAAAACTTTCAGAAGACTCAAAATCGAATGAAAACAAACATTTCGACAAAACTAAAAGAACGAAAACAAAACAAAAACAAAAAGAATTCAAATTTAAAGAACTTTGTTTTTCCGGATACTCTCCTAGATAAATTCCCGCAAATTACACTAAAATTTGCTACTCTTTATCTTTTCTATCCATTTCTTTCTTGATTCTTTTGTATAAAATTCATTTTTAAAACTTTATTGCCTGTGTTTTTTTCTTGAGTCAGAATCTGAACTAGAAAGCTATGGAACTTAACGTTTGAACTTACCGTTTAAAATTACCCACAAAAACCTCCTAAAAACAAACCCAGTTAAATACTAAATGTCGCTTTAGTGTCATTTTCTACATACTAACAATTAATTCAATATTTTTTTTACATTGCAAATTATATATTTTTAAATTTCTTATACTACTGACAGCCAAAATAAAACCACAAACAAATTTTTGGGGAGTAAAATGATGATTAAAAGTAGGAAATATTACAATAATGTTTCCTCTTGTGCATATTGCATCTGGTTGTCTTATAATAAAAACAACAATGATGAAGACACTAGTCCGAATATTGTGGGGAATATTTAAAATATTTATTTTCAAAACTACATCGGAGACTACTTTAAAAAGAAAAAAAACTATACAAAGTAACTCAAACGTCTAAACGCACTTAAGTAAACGAAGAAAAAAAATCTTAATTCAAAGTGAAGAATAGAAAATGTTCAAGTCACAATCATTTCTTAAAAGTAAATTTAAGAAAAATAGATATTAATTTCCAGCTTTATATATATATATATATATATAACTCGTCATGGTGTTTGTCATTACATTATTCGCCGTTCCAATGATAACTTCACTGAGTGGGGTAGGGGAAAAAAATTTGGTAAAATTAGACACCTTCCTCAATTTATTCCCACCAAAAGTCAAACAATTAATGCGGAAACTTAAACGGAATGAATATACAATAGCCAGATACAAAGGGTTTGACATATCCAATGAAACATATTTAGCCTTTTCTGTCCTCTCAAATCAAACATATTTAGCCTCTTCTGTCCTATCTAATCAAACATATTTAGCCTCATCTGTCCTCTCAAATCAAACATATTTAGCCTCTTCTGTCCTATCTAATCAAGCATATTTAGCCTCTTCTGTCCTCTCTAATCAAACGTATTTAGCCTATTCTGTCCTCTCTAATCAAACGTATTTAGCCTCTTCTGTCCTATCTAATCAAACGTATTTAGCCTCTTCTGTCCTCTCTAATCAAACGTATTTAACCTCTTCTGTCCTATTTAATCAAACGTATTTAGCCTCTTCTGTCCTCTCTAATCAAACGTATTTAGCCTCTTCTGTTCTATCTAATCAAACGTATTTAGCCTCTTCTGTCCTATCTAATCAAACGTATTTAGCCTATTCTGTCCTCTCTAATCAAACGTATTTAACCTCTTCTGTCCTATTTAATCAAAGGTATTTAGCCTCTTCTGTCCTATCTAATCAAACGTATTTAGCCTCTTCTGTCCTCTCTAATCAAACGTATTTAGCTTCTTCTGTCCTATCTAATCAAACGTATTTAGCCTCTTCTTTCCTCTCTAATCAAACGTATTTAGCCTCTTCTGTCTTATCTAATCAAACGTATTTAGCCTCTTCTGTCCTATCTAATCAAACGTATTTAGCCTCTTCTGTCCTCTCTAATCAAACGTATTTAGCCTCTTCTGTCCTATCTAATCAAACGTATTTAGCCTCTTCTGTCCTCTCTAATCAAACGTATTTAGCCTCTTCTGTCATATCTAATCAAACGTATTTAGCCTCTTCTTTCCTCTCTAATCAAACGTATTTAGCTTCTTCTGTCCTATCTAATCAAACGTATTTAGCCTCTTCTTTCCTCTCTAATCAAACGTATTTAGCTTCTTCTGTCCTATCTAATCAAACGTATTTAGCCTCTTCTTTCCTCTCTAATCAAACGTATTTAACTTCTTCTGTCCTATCTAATCAAACGTATTTAGCCTCTTCTTTCGTCTCTAATCAAACGTATTTAGCCTCTTCTGTCCTATCTAATCAAACGTATTTAGCCTCTTCTGTCCTATCTAATCAAACGTATTTAGCCTCTTCTGTCCTCTCTAATCAAACGTATTTAGCCTCTTCTGTCCTATCTAATCAAACGTATTTAGCCTCTTCTGTCCTCTCTAATCAAACGTATTTAGCCTCTTCTGTCCTATCTAATCAAACGTATTTAGCCTCTTCTGTCCTCTCTAATCAAACGTATTTAGCCTCTTCTGTCCTATCTAATCAAACGTATTTAGCCTCTTCTGTCCTCTCTAATCAAACGTATTTAGCCTCTTCTGTCCTATCTAATCAAACGTATTTAGCCTCTTCTGTCCTCTCTAATCAAACGTATTAAGCCTCTTCTGTCCTATCTAATCAAACGTATTTAGCCTCTTCTGTCCTATCTAATCAAACGTATTTAGCCTCTTCTGTCCTATCTAATCAAACGTATTTAGCCTCTTCTGTCCTATCTAATCAAACGTATTTAGCCTCTTCTGTCCTCTCTAATCAAACGTATTTAGCCTCTTCTGTCCTCTCTAATCAAACGTATTTAGCCTATTCTGTCCTCTCTAATCAAACGTATTTAGCCTCTTCTGTCCTCTCTAATCAAACGTATTTAGCCTCTTCTGTCCTATCTAATCAAACGTATTTAGCCTCTTCTGTCCTCTCTAATCAAACGTATTTAGCCTCTTCTGTCCTATCTAATCAAACGTATTTAGCCTCTTCTGTCCTATCTAATCAAACGTATTTAGCCTCTTCTGTCCTATCTAATCAAACGTATTTAGCCTCTTCTGTCCTCTCTAATCAAACGTATTTAGCCTCTTCTGTCCTCTCTAATCAAACGTATTTAGCCTCTTCTATCCTATCTAATCAAACGTATATAGCCTCTTCTGTACTATCTAATCAAACGTATTTAGCCTCTTCTGTCCTCTCTAATCAAACGTATTTAGCCTCTTCCGTCCTCTCTAATCAAACGTATTTAGCTTCTTCTGTCCTATCTAATCAAACGTATTTAGCCTCTTCTGTCCTCTCTAATCAAACGTATTTAGCCTCTTCTGTCCTATCTAATCAAACGTATTTAGCCTCTTCTGTCCTCTCTAATCAAACGTATTTAGCCTCTTCTGTCCTCTCTAATCAAACGTATTTAGCCTCTTCTGTCCTATCTAATCAAACGTATTTAGCCTTTCTGTCCTCTCTAATCAAACGTATTTAGCCTCTTCTGTCCTATCTAATCAAACGTATTTAGCCTCTTCTGTCCTATCTAATCAAACGTATTTAGCCTCTTCTGTCCTATCTAATCAAACGTATTTAGCCTCTTCTGTCCTCTCTAATCAAACGTATTTAGCCTCTTCTGTCCTATCTAATCAAACGTATTTAGCCTCTTCTGTCCTCTCTAATCAAACGTATTTAGCCTCTTCTGTCCTATCTAATCAAACGTATTTAGCCTCTTCTGTCCTATCTAATCAAACGTATTTAGCCTCTTCTGTCCTATCTAATCAAACGTATTTAGCCTCTTCTGTCCTCTCTAATCAAACGTATTTAGCCTATTCTGTCCTCTCTAATCATACGTATTTAGCCTCTTCTGTCCTATCTAATCAAACGTATTTAGCCTCTTCTGTCCTCTCTAATCAAATGTATTTAGCCTCTTCTGTCCTATCTAATCAAACGTATTTAGCCTCTTCTGTCCTATCTAATCAAACGTATTTAGCCTCTTCTGTCCTATCTAATCAAACGTATTTAGCCTCTTCTGTCCTCTCTAATCAAACGTATTTAGCCTCTTCTGTCCTCTCTAATCAAACGTATTTAGCCTATTCTGTCCTATCTAATCAAACGTATTTAGCCTATTCTGTCCTATCTAATCAAACGTATTTAGCCTTTCTGTTCTATCTAATCAAACGTATTTAGCCTCTTCTGTCCTCTCTAATCAAACGTATTTAGCCTATTCTGTCCTATCTAATCAAACGTATTTAGCCTCTTCTGTCCTATCTAATCAAAAGTATTTAGCCTCTTCTGTCCTATCTAATCAAACGTATTTAGCCTCTTCTGTCCTCTCTAATCAAACGTATTTAGCCTCTTCTGTCCTCTCTAATCAAACGTATTTAGCCTATTCTGTCCTATCTAATCAAACGTATTTAGCCTTTCTGTTCTATCTAATCAAACGTATTTAGCCTCTTCTGTCCTCCCTAATCAAACGTATTTTACCTCTTCTGTCCTATCTAATCAAACGTATTTAGCCTTTCTGTCCTCTCTAATCAAACGTATTTAGCCTCTTCTGTCCTCTGTAATCAAACGTATTTAGCCTCTTTTGTCCTATCTAATCAAACGTATATAGCCTCCTCTGTCCTAACTAATCAAACCTATTTAGCCTCTTCTGTCCTATCTAATTAAACAAATTTAGCCTCTTCCGTACTATCTAATCAAACCTATTTAGCCTCTTGTGTCCTATCTAATCAAACCTATTTAGCCTTTTCTGTCCTATCTAATCAAACGTATTTAGCCTATTCTGTCCTATCTAATCAAACGTATTTAGCCTTTTCTGTCCTATCTAATCAAACCTATTCAGCCTTTTCTGTCCTATCTAATCAAACCTATTTAGCCTCTTTTGTTCTATCTAATCAAACCTATTTAGCCTCTTTTGTTCTATCTAATCAAACATATTTAGCCCCTTCAGTCCAATCTATTCAAACGTATTAACCTCTTCTGTCCTATCTAATCAAACCTATTTAGCCTCTTCTGTCCTCTCTAATCAAACGTATTTAGCCTCATCTGTCCTATCTACTCAACCTATTTAGCCTCTTCAGTCCAATCAAATCAAACGTTTTTACACTCTTCTGTCTTCTAATCAAACGTATTTACCTCTTCTCTTCAATCTCATCAAAACTATTTAGCCTTTTCTGTCCTATCTATTAAACGTATTTAAAGTCTTCTGTCTTAGCTAATTAAAGGTATTTAGCCTCTTCTGTCCTATATCATCAAACCTATTTAGCCTCTTCTGTTCTATCTAATCAAGCATATTTAGCCTCTTCTGTCCTCTCTAATCCAAATTATTTAGACTCTTCTGTCCTCTCTAATTAAAAGAATTTAGCCTCTTCAGTACTATCTAATCAAACCTATTTAGCCTCTTCTGTCCTATCTAATCAAACCTATTTAGCCTCTTTTATCCTCTCTAATCAAACGTATTTAGCCTCTTCTGTCCTATCTAATAAAACGTATTTAGCCTCTTTTGTCCTATCTAATCCAAATTATCTAGCCTCTTCTGTCCTATCTAATCAAACGTATTTACCCTTATCTGTCCTATCTAATCAAACCTATTTAGCCTTTTCTGTCCAATCTAATCAAACCTATTTAGCCTCCTCTGTCCTATCTAATCAAACCTATTTAGCCTCTTCTGTCTTATCTAATTAAACGAATTTAGCCTCTTCCGTCCTATCTAATCAAACCTATAAAGCCTCTTCTGTCCTCTCTAATCAAACGTATTTAGCCTCTTCTGTCCTATCTAATAAAACGTATTTAGCCTCTTCTGTCTTATCTAATCAAACGTATTAACCGCTTCTGTCCTATCCAATCAAACGAATTTAGCGTCTTCTGTCCTCTGTAATCAAACGTATTTAGCCTCTTTTGTCCTATCTAATCAAACGTATATAGCCTCCTCTGTCCTAACTAATCAAACCTATTTAGCCTCTTCTGTCCTATCTAATTAAACGAATTTAGCCTCTTCTGTACTATCTAATCAAATGTATTTAGCTTCTTCTGTCCTATCTAATCAAACGTATTTAGCCTCTTCTTTCCTCTCTAATCAAACGTATTTAGCCTCTTTTTTCCTCTCTAATCAAACGTATTTAGCCTCTTCTTTCCTCTCTAATTAAACGTATTTAGCCTCTTCTTTCCTATCTAATCAAACGTATTTAGCCTCTTCTGTCCTATCTAATCAAACGTATTTAGCCTCTTCTTTCCTCTCTAATCAAACGAATTTAGCCTCTTCTGTCCTATCTAATCAAACGTATTTAGCCTCTTCTTTCCTATCTAATCAAACGTATTTAGCCTCTTCTGTCCTCTCTAATCAAACGTATTTAGCCTCTTCTTTCCTCTCTAATTAAACGAATTTAGCCTCTTCTGTACTATCTAATCAAACGTATTTAGCTTCTTCTGTCCTATCTAATCAAACGTATTTAGCCTCTTCTTTCCTCTCTAATCAAACGAATTTAGCCTCTTCTTTCCTCTCTAATCAAACGTATTTAGCTTTTTCTGTCCTCTCTAATCAAACGTATTTAGCTTCTTCTGTCCTATCTAATCAAACGTATTTAGCCTCTTCTTTCCTATCTAATCAAACGTATTTAGCCTCTTCTTTCCTCTCTAATCAAACGAATTTAGCCTCTTCTGTCCTCTCTAATCAAACGTATTTAGCCTCTTCTGTCCTCTCTAATCAAACGTATTTAGCTTCTTCTGTCCTATCTAATCAAACGTATTTAGCCTCTTCTGTCCTCTCTAATCAAAAGTATTTAGCCTCTTCTGTCCTCTCTAATCAAACGTATTTAGCCTCTTCTGTCCTCTCTAATCAAACGTATTTAGCCTATTCTGTCCTATCTAATCAAACGTATTTAGCCTTTCTGTCCTCTCTAATCAAACGTATTTAGCCTCTTCTGTCCTATCTAATCAAACGTATTTAGCCTCTTCTGTCCTCTCTAATCAAACGTATTTAGCCTCTTCTGTCCTCTCTAATCAAACGTATTTAGCCTCTTCTGTCCTATCTAATCAAACGTATTTAGCCTCTTCTGTCCTCTCTAATCAAACGTATTTAGCCTCTTCTGTCCTATCTAATCAAACGTATTTAGCCTCTTCTGTCCTCTCTAATCAAACGTATTTAGCCTCTTCTGTCCTCTCTAATCAAACGTATTTAGCCTCTTCTGTCCTATCTAATCAAACGTATTTAGCCTTTCTGTCCTCTCTAATCAAACGTATTTAGCCTCTTCTGTCCTCTCTAATCAAACGTATTTAGCCTCTTCTGTCCTCTCTAATCAAACGTATTTAGCCTCTTCTGTCCTATCTAATCAAACGTATTTAGCCTCTTCTGTCTTATCTAATCAAACGTATTAACCGCTTCTGTCCTATCCAATCAAACGAATTTAGCGTCTTCTGTCCTCTGTAATCAAACGTATTTAGCCTCTTTTGTCCTATCTAATCAAACGTATATAGCCTCCTCTGTCCTAACTAATCAAACCTATTTAGCCTCTTCTGTCCTATCTAATTAAACGAATTTAGCCTCTTCTGTACTATCTAATCAAACGTATTTAGCTTCTTCTGTCCTATCTAATCAAACGTATTTAGCCTCTTCTTTCCTCTCTAATCAAACGTATTTAGCCTCTTCTTTCCTCTCTAATCAAACGTATTTAGCCTCTTCTTTCCTCTCTAATCAAACGTATTTAGCCTCTTCTTTCCTATCTAATCAAACGTATTTAGCCTCTTCTGTCCTATCTAATCAAACGTATTTAGCCTCTTCTTTCCTCTCTAATCAAACGAATTTAGCCTCTTCTGTCCTCTCTAATCAAACGTATTTAGCCTCTTCTTTCCTATCTAATCAAACGTATTTAGCCTATTCTGTCCTATCTAATCAAACGTATTTAGCCTCTTCTGTCCTATCTAATCAAACGTATTTAGCCTCTTCTGTCCTATCTAATCAAACGTATTTAGCCTCTTCTGTCCTATCTAATCAAACGTATTTAGCCTCTTCTGTCCTCTCTAATCAAACGTATTTAGCCTCTTCTGTCCTATCTAATCAAACGTATTTAGCCTCTTCTGTCCTCTCTAATCAAACGTATTTAGCCTCTTCTGTCCTATCTAATCAAACGTATTTAGCCTTTCTGTCCTCTCTAATCAAACGTATTTAGCCTCTTCTGTCCTATCTAATCAAACGTATTTAGCCTCTTCTGTCCTATCTAATCAAACGTATTTAGCCTCTTCTGTCCTCTCTAATCAAACGTATTTAGCCTCTTCTGTCCTATCTAATCAAACGTATTTAGCCTATTCTGTCCTATCTAATCAAACGTATTTAGCCTTTCTGTCCTCTCTAATCAAACGTATTTAGCCTCTTCTGTCCTATCTAATCAAACGTATTTAGCCTCTTCTGTCCTCTCTAATCAAACGTATTTAGCCTCTTCTGTCCTCTCTAATCAAACGTATTTAGCCTCTTCTGTCCTATCTAATCAAACGTATTTAGCCTCTTCTGTCCTCTCTAATCAAACGTATTTAGCCTCTTCTGTCCTATCTAATCAAACGTATTTAGCCTCTTCTGTCCTCTCTAATCAAACGTATTTAGCCTCTTCTGTCCTCTCTAATCAAACGTATTTAGCCTCTTCTGTCCTATCTAATCAAACGTATTTAGCCTCTTCTGTCCTCTCTAATCAAACGTATTTAGCCTCTTCTGTCCTATCTAATCAAACGTATTTAGCCCTATCTGTCCTATCTAATCAAACGTATTTAGCCTCTTCTGTCCTATCTAATCAAACGTATTTAGCCTCTTCTGTCCTCTCTAATCAAACGTATTTAGCCTCTTCTGTCCTATCTAATCAAACGTATTTAGCCTCTTCTGTCCTCTCTAATCAAACGTATTTAGCCTCTTCTGTCCTATCTAATCAAACGTATTTAGCCTCTTCTGTCCTCTCTAATCAAACGTATTTAGCCTCTTATGTCCTATCTAATCAAACGTATTTAGCCTCTTCTGTCCTCTCTAATCAAACGTATTTAGCCTATTCTGTCTTCTCTAATCAAACGTATTTAGCCTCTTCTCTCCTATCTAATCAAACGTATTTAACCTCTTCTGTCCTCTCTAATCAAACGTATTTAGCCTCTTCTGTCCTATCTAATCAAACGTATTTAGCCTCTTCTGTCCTATCTAATCAAACGTATTTACCCTCTTCTGTCCTATCTAATCAAACGTATTTAGCCTCTTCTGTCCTATCTAATCAAACGTATTTAGCCTATTCTGTCCTATCTAATCAAACGTATTTAGCCTTTCTGTTCTATCTAATCAAACGTATTTAGCCTCTTCTGTCCTCTCTAATCAAACGTATTTAGCCTTTTCTGTCCTCTCTGATCAAACGTATTTAGCCTATTCTGTCCTATCTAATCAAACGTATTTAGCCTTTCTGTTCTATCTAATCAAACGTATTTAGCCTCTTCTGTCCTCTCTAATCAAACGTATTTAGCCTCTTCTGTCCTATCTAATCAAACGTATTTAGCCTCTTCTGTCCTATCTAATCAAACGTATTTAGCCTCTTCTGTCCTATCTAATCAAACGTATTTAGCCTCTTCTGTCCTCTCTAATCAAACGTATTTAGCCTCTTCTGTCCTCTCTAATCAAACGTATTTAGCCTATTCTGTCCTATCTAATCAAACGTATTTAGCCTATTCTGTCCTATCTAATCAAACGTATTTAGCCTCTTCTGTCCTCTCTAATCAAACGTATTTAGCCTCTTCTGTCCTCTCTAATCAAACGTATTTAGCCTCTTCTGTCCTCTCTAATCAAACGTATTTAGCCTCTTCTGTCCTATCTAATCAAACGTATTTAGCCTCTTCTGTCCTATCTAATCAAACGTATTTAGCCTCTTCTGTCCTATCTAATCAAACGTATTTAGCCTCTTCTGTCCTCTCTAATCAAACGTATTTAGCCTCTTCTGTCCTCTCTAATCAAACGTATTTAGCCTATTCTGTCCTATCTAATCAAACGTATTTAGCCTATTCTGTCCTATCTAATCAAACGTATTTAGCCTCTTCTGTCCTCTCTAATCAAACGTATTTAGCCTCTTCTGTCCTCTCTAATCAAACGTATTTAGCCTCTTCTGTCCTCTCTAATCAAACGTATTTAGCCTATTCTGTCCTATCTAATCAAACGTATTTAGCCATTCTGTTCTATCTAATCAAACGTATTTAGCCTCTTCTGTCCTCTCTAATCAAACGTATTTAACCTCTTCTGTCCTATTTAATCAATCGTATTTAGCCTCTTCTGTCCTCTCTAATCAAACGTATTTAGCCTCTTCTGTCCTCTGTTATCAAACGTATTTAGCCTCTTTTGTCCTATCTAATCAAACGTATTTAGCCTCCTCTGTCCTAACTAATCAAACCTATTTAGCCTCTTCTGTCCTATCTAATTAAACGAATTTAGCCTCTTCCGTACTATCTAATCAAACCTATTTAGCCTCTTGTGTCCTATCTAATCAAACCTATTTAGCCTTTTCTGTCATATCTAATCAAACATATTTAGCCTCTTCTGTCCTATCTAATCAAACGTATTTAGCCTTTTCTGTCCTATCTAATCAAACCTATTCAGCCTTTTCTGTCCTATCTAATCAAACCTATTTAGCCTCTTTTGTTCTATCTAATCAAACCTATTTAGCCTCTTTTGTTCTATCTAATCAAACATATTTAGCTTCTTCAGTCCAATCTATTCAAACGTATTAACCTCGTCTGTCCTCTCTAATCAAACGTATTTAGCCTCTTCTGTCCTCTCTAATCAAACGTATTTAGCCTCTTCTGTCCTATCTAATCAAACGTATTTAGCCTCTTCTGTCCTCTCTAATCAAACGTATTTAGCCTCTTCTGTCCTATCTAATCAAACGTATTTAGCCTCTTCTGTCCTCTCTAATCAAACGTATTTAGCCTCTTCTGTCCTCTCTAATCAAACGTATTTAGCCTCTTCTGTCCTATCTAATCAAACGTATTTAGCATTTTTGTCCTCTCTAATCAAACGTATTTAGCCTCTTCTGTCCTATCTAATCAAACGTATTTAGCCTCTTCTGTCCTATCTAATCAAACGTATTTAGCCTCTTCTGTCCTATCTAATCAAACGTATTTAGCCTCTTCTGTCCTCTCTAATCAAACGTATTTAGCCTCTTCTGTCCTATCTAATCAAACGTATTTAGCCTCTTCTGTCCTCTCTAATCAAACGTATTTAGCCTCTTCTGTCCTATCTAATCAAACGTATTTAGCCTCTTCTGTCCTATCTAATCAAACGTATTTAGCCTCTTCTGTCCTATCTAATCAAACGTATTTAACCTCTTCTGTCCTCTCTAATCAAACGTATTTAGCCTCTTCTGTCCTATCTAATCAAACGTATTTAGCCTCTTCTGTCCTATCTAATCAAACGTATTTAGCCTCTTCTGTCCTATCTAATCAAACGTATTTAGCCTCTTCTGTCCTCTCTAATCAAACGTATTTAGCCTCTTCTGTCCTCTCTAATCAAACGTATTTAGCCTCTTCTGTCCTATCTAATCAAACGTATTTAGCCTCTTCTGTCCTCTCTAATCAAACGTATTTAGCCTCTTCTGTCCTCTCTAATCAAACATATTTAGCCTCTTCTGTCCTATCTAATCAAACGTATCTAGCCTATTCTGTCCTATCTAATCAAACGTATTTAGCCTCTCTGTTCTATCTAATCAAACGTATTTAGCCTCTTCTGTCCTCACTAATCAAACGTATTTAGCCTTTTCTGTCCTCTCTAATCAAACGTATTTAGCCTATTCTGTCCTATCTAATCAAACGTATTTAGCCTTTCTGTTCTATCTAATCAAACGTATTTAGCCTCTTCTGTCCTCTCTAATCAAACGTATTTAGCCTCTTCTGTCCTATCTAGTCAAACGTATTTAGCCTCTTCTGTCCTATCTAATCAAACGTATTTAGCCTCTTCTGTCCTATCTAATCAAACGTATTTAGCCTCTTCTGTCCTCTCTAATCAAACGTATTTAGCCTCTTCTGTCCTCTCTAATCAAACGTATTTAGCCTATTCTGTCCTATCTAATCAAACGTATTTAGCCTATTCTGTCCTATCTAATCAAACGTATTTAGCCTTTCTGTTCTATCTAATCAAACGTATTTAGCCTCTTCTGTCCTCTCTAATCAAACATATTTAGCCTCTTCTGTCCTCTCTAATCAAACGTATTTAGCCTATTCTGTCCTATCTAATCAAACGTATTTAGCCTATTCTGTCCTATCTAATCAAACGTATTTAGCCTTTCTGTTCTATCTAATCAAACGTATTTAGCCTCTTCTGTCCTCTCTAATCAAACGTATTTAGCCTTTTCTGTCCTCTCTAATCAAACGTATTTAGCCTATTCTGTCCTATCTAATCAAACGTATTTAGCCTTTCTGTTCTATCTAATCAAACGTATTTAGCCTCTTCTGTCCTCTCTAATCAAACGTATTTAGCCTCTTCTGTCCTATCTAATCAAACGTATTTAGCCTCTTCTGTCCTATCTAATCAAACGTATTTAGCCTCTTCTGTCCTCTCTAATCAAACGTATTTAGCCTCTTCTCTCCTCTCTAATCAAACGTATTTAGCCTATTCTGTCCTATCTAATCAAACGTATTTAGCCTATTCTGTCCTATCTAATCAAACGTATTTAGCCTTTCTGTTCTATCTAATCAAACGTATTTAGCCTCTTCTGTCCTCTCTAATCAAACGTATTTAGCCTCTTCTGTCCTCTCTAATCAAACGTATTTAGCCTATTCTGTCCTATCTAATCAAACGTATTTAGCCTTTCTGTTCTATCTAATCAAACGTATTTAGCCTCTTCTGTCCTCTCTAATCAAACGTATTTAGCCTCTTCTGTCCTATCTAATCAAACGTATTTAGCCTCTTCTGTCCTATCTAATCAAACGTATTTAGCCTCTTCTGTCCTATCTAATCAAACGTATTTAGCCTCTTCTGTCCTCTCTAATCAAACGTATTTAGCCTCTTCTGTCCTATCTAATCAAACGTATTTAGCCTCTTCTGTCCTCTCTAATCAAACGTATTTAGCCTCTTATGTCCTATCTAATCAAACGTATTTAGCCTCTTCTGTCCTCTCTAATCAAACGTATTTAGCCTATTCTGTCTTCTCTAATCAAACGTATTTAGCCTCTTCTCTCCTATCTAATCAAACGTATTTAACCTCTTCTGTCCTCTCTAATCAAACGTATTTAGCCTCTTCTGTCCTATCTAATCAAACGTATTTAGCCTCTTCTGTCCTATCTAATCAAACGTATTTAGCCTCTTCTGTCCTATCTAATCAAACGTATTTAGCCTCTTCTGTCCTCTCTAATCAAACGTATTTAGCCTCTTCTGTCCTATCTAATCAAACGTATTTAGCCTCTTCTGTCCTATCTAATCAAACGTATTTAGCCACTTCTGTCCTCTCTAATCAAACGTATTTAGCCTCTTCTGTCCTCTCTAATCAAACGTATTTAGCCTCTTCTATCCTATCTAATCAAACGTATATAGCCTCTTCTGTACTATCTAATCAAACGTATTTAGCCTCTTCTGTCCTCTCTAATCAAACGTATTTAGCCTCTTCCGTCCTCTCTAATCAAACGTATTTAGCTTCTTCTGTCCTATCTAATCAAACGTATTTAGCCTCTTCTGTCCTCTCTAATCAAACGTATTTAGCCTCTTCTGTCCTATCTAATCAAACGTATTTAGCCTCTTCTGTCCTCTCTAATCAAACGTATTTAGCCTCTTCTGTCCTCTCTAATCAAACGTATTTAGCCTCTTCTGTCCTATCTAATCAAACGTATTTAGCCTTTCTGTCCTCTCTAATCAAACGTATTTAGCCTCTTCTGTCCTATCTAATCAAACGTATTTAGCCTCTTCTGTCCTATCTAATCAAACGTATTTAGCCTCTTCTGTCCTATCTAATCAAACGTATTTAGCCTCTTCTGTCCTCTCTAATCAAACGTATTTAGCCTCTTCTGTCCTATCTAATCAAACGTATTTAGCCTCTTCTGTCCTCTCTAATCAAACGTATTTAGCCTCTTCTGTCCTATCTAATCAAACGTATTTAGCCTCTTCTGTCCTATCTAATCAAACGTATTTAGCCTCTTCTGTCCTATCTAATCAAACGTATTTAGCCTCTTCTGTCCTCTCTAATCAAACGTATTTAGCCTATTCTGTCCTCTCTAATCATACGTATTTAGCCTCTTCTGTCCTATCTAATCAAACGTATTTAGCCTCTTCTGTCCTCTCTAATCAAATGTATTTAGCCTCTTCTGTCCTATCTAATCAAACGTATTTAGCCTCTTCTGTCCTATCTAATCAAACGTATTTAGCCTCTTCTGTCCTATCTAATCAAACGTATTTAGCCTCTTCTGTCCTCTCTAATCAAACGTATTTAGCCTCTTCTGTCCTCTCTAATCAAACGTATTTAGCCTATTCTGTCCTATCTAATCAAACGTATTTAGCCTATTCTGTCCTATCTAATCAAACGTATTTAGCCTTTCTGTTCTATCTAATCAAACGTATTTAGCCTCTTCTGTCCTCTCTAATCAAACGTATTTAGCCTATTCTGTCCTATCTAATCAAACGTATTTAGCCTCTTCTGTCCTATCTAATCAAAAGTATTTAGCCTCTTCTGTCCTATCTAATCAAACGTATTTAGCCTCTTCTGTCCTCTCTAATCAAACGTATTTAGCCTCTTCTGTCCTCTCTAATCAAACGTATTTAGCCTATTCTGTCCTATCTAATCAAACGTATTTAGCCTTTCTGTTCTATCTAATCAAACGTATTTAGCCTCTTCTGTCCTCCCTAATCAAACGTATTTTACCTCTTCTGTCCTATCTAATCAAACGTATTTAGCCTTTCTGTCCTCTCTAATCAAACGTATTTAGCCTCTTCTGTCCTCTGTAATCAAACGTATTTAGCCTCTTTTGTCCTATCTAATCAAACGTATATAGCCTCCTCTGTCCTAACTAATCAAACCTATTTAGCCTCTTCTGTCCTATCTAATTAAACAAATTTAGCCTCTTCCGTACTATCTAATCAAACCTATTTAGCCTCTTGTGTCCTATCTAATCAAACCTATTTAGCCTTTTCTGTCCTATCTAATCAAACGTATTTAGCCTATTCTGTCCTATCTAATCAAACGTATTTAGCCTTTTCTGTCCTATCTAATCAAACCTATTCAGCCTTTTCTGTCCTATCTAATCAAACCTATTTAGCCTCTTTTGTTCTATCTAATCAAACCTATTTAGCCTCTTTTGTTCTATCTAATCAAACATATTTAGCCCCTTCAGTCCAATCTATTCAAACGTATTAACCTCTTCTGTCCTATCTAATCAAACCTATTTAGCCTCTTCTGTCCTCTCTAATCAAACGTATTTAGCCTCATCTGTCCTATCTACTCAACCTATTTAGCCTCTTCAGTCCAATCAAATCAAACGTTTTTACACTCTTCTGTCTTCTAATCAAACGTATTTACCTCTTCTCTTCAATCTCATCAAAACTATTTAGCCTTTTCTGTCCTATCTATTAAACGTATTTAAAGTCTTCTGTCTTAGCTAATTAAAGGTATTTAGCCTCTTCTGTCCTATATCATCAAACCTATTTAGCCTCTTCTGTTCTATCTAATCAAGCATATTTAGCCTCTTCTGTCCTCTCTAATCCAAATTATTTAGACTCTTCTGTCCTCTCTAATTAAAAGAATTTAGCCTCTTCAGTACTATCTAATCAAACCTATTTAGCCTCTTCTGTCCTATCTAATCAAACCTATTTAGCCTCTTTTATCCTCTCTAATCAAACGTATTTAGCCTCTTCTGTCCTATCTAATAAAACGTATTTAGCCTCTTTTGTCCTATCTAATCCAAATTATCTAGCCTCTTCTGTCCTATCTAATCAAACGTATTTACCCTTATCTGTCCTATCTAATCAAACCTATTTAGCCTTTTCTGTCCAATCTAATCAAACCTATTTAGCCTCCTCTGTCCTATCTAATCAAACCTATTTAGCCTCTTCTGTCTTATCTAATTAAACGAATTTAGCCTCTTCCGTCCTATCTAATCAAACCTATAAAGCCTCTTCTGTCCTCTCTAATCAAACGTATTTAGCCTCTTCTGTCCTATCTAATAAAACGTATTTAGCCTCTTCTGTCTTATCTAATCAAACGTATTAACCGCTTCTGTCCTATCCAATCAAACGAATTTAGCGTCTTCTGTCCTCTGTAATCAAACGTATTTAGCCTCTTTTGTCCTATCTAATCAAACGTATATAGCCTCCTCTGTCCTAACTAATCAAACCTATTTAGCCTCTTCTGTCCTATCTAATTAAACGAATTTAGCCTCTTCTGTACTATCTAATCAAACGTATTTAGCTTCTTCTGTCCTATCTAATCAAACGTATTTAGCCTCTTCTTTCCTCTCTAATCAAACGTATTTAGCCTCTTTTTTCCTCTCTAATCAAACGTATTTAGCCTCTTCTTTCCTCTCTAATTAAACGTATTTAGCCTCTTCTTTCCTATCTAATCAAACGTATTTAGCCTCTTCTGTCCTATCTAATCAAACGTATTTAGCCTCTTCTTTCCTCTCTAATCAAACGAATTTAGCCTCTTCTGTCCTATCTAATCAAACGTATTTAGCCTCTTCTTTCCTATCTAATCAAACGTATTTAGCCTCTTCTGTCCTCTCTAATCAAACGTATTTAGCCTCTTCTTTCCTCTCTAATTAAACGAATTTAGCCTCTTCTGTACTATCTAATCAAACGTATTTAGCTTCTTCTGTCCTATCTAATCAAACGTATTTAGCCTCTTCTTTCCTCTCTAATCAAACGAATTTAGCCTCTTCTTTCCTCTCTAATCAAACGTATTTAGCTTTTTCTGTCCTCTCTAATCAAACGTATTTAGCTTCTTCTGTCCTATCTAATCAAACGTATTTAGCCTCTTCTTTCCTATCTAATCAAACGTATTTAGCCTCTTCTTTCCTCTCTAATCAAACGAATTTAGCCTCTTCTGTCCTCTCTAATCAAACGTATTTAGCCTCTTCTGTCCTCTCTAATCAAACGTATTTAGCTTCTTCTGTCCTATCTAATCAAACGTATTTAGCCTCTTCTGTCCTCTCTAATCAAAAGTATTTAGCCTCTTCTGTCCTCTCTAATCAAACGTATTTAGCCTCTTCTGTCCTCTCTAATCAAACGTATTTAGCCTATTCTGTCCTATCTAATCAAACGTATTTAGCCTTTCTGTCCTCTCTAATCAAACGTATTTAGCCTCTTCTGTCCTATCTAATCAAACGTATTTAGCCTCTTCTGTCCTCTCTAATCAAACGTATTTAGCCTCTTCTGTCCTCTCTAATCAAACGTATTTAGCCTCTTCTGTCCTATCTAATCAAACGTATTTAGCCTCTTCTGTCCTCTCTAATCAAACGTATTTAGCCTCTTCTGTCCTATCTAATCAAACGTATTTAGCCTCTTCTGTCCTCTCTAATCAAACGTATTTAGCCTCTTCTGTCCTCTCTAATCAAACGTATTTAGCCTCTTCTGTCCTATCTAATCAAACGTATTTAGCCTTTCTGTCCTCTCTAATCAAACGTATTTAGCCTCTTCTGTCCTCTCTAATCAAACGTATTTAGCCTCTTCTGTCCTCTCTAATCAAACGTATTTAGCCTCTTCTGTCCTATCTAATCAAACGTATTTAGCCTCTTCTGTCTTATCTAATCAAACGTATTAACCGCTTCTGTCCTATCCAATCAAACGAATTTAGCGTCTTCTGTCCTCTGTAATCAAACGTATTTAGCCTCTTTTGTCCTATCTAATCAAACGTATATAGCCTCCTCTGTCCTAACTAATCAAACCTATTTAGCCTCTTCTGTCCTATCTAATTAAACGAATTTAGCCTCTTCTGTACTATCTAATCAAACGTATTTAGCTTCTTCTGTCCTATCTAATCAAACGTATTTAGCCTCTTCTTTCCTCTCTAATCAAACGTATTTAGCCTCTTCTTTCCTCTCTAATCAAACGTATTTAGCCTCTTCTTTCCTCTCTAATCAAACGTATTTAGCCTCTTCTTTCCTATCTAATCAAACGTATTTAGCCTCTTCTGTCCTATCTAATCAAACGTATTTAGCCTCTTCTTTCCTCTCTA
Source organism: Sepioteuthis lessoniana (assembly GCA_963585895.1). NCBI lineage: Eukaryota > Metazoa > Mollusca > Cephalopoda > Myopsida > Loliginidae > Sepioteuthis > Sepioteuthis lessoniana. Next base: position 51,330 of record CAUZXS010006264.1, on the reverse strand, counting down.
ATCAAACGAATTTAGCCTCTTCTGTCCTCTCTAATCAAACGTATTTAGCCTCTTCTTTCCTATCTAATCAAACGTATTTAGCCTATTCTGTCCTATCTAATCAAACGTATTTAGCCTCTTCTGTCCTATCTAATCAAACGTATTTAGCCTCTTCTGTCCTATCTAATCAAACGTATTTAGCCTCTTCTGTCCTATCTAATCAAACGTATTTAGCCTCTTCTGTCCTCTCTAATCAAACGTATTTAGCCTCTTCTGTCCTATCTAATCAAACGTATTTAGCCTCTTCTGTCCTCTCTAATCAAACGTATTTAGCCTCTTCTGTCCTATCTAATCAAACGTATTTAGCCTTTCTGTCCTCTCTAATCAAACGTATTTAGCCTCTTCTGTCCTATCTAATCAAACGTATTTAGCCTCTTCTGTCCTATCTAATCAAACGTATTTAGCCTCTTCTGTCCTCTCTAATCAAACGTATTTAGCCTCTTCTGTCCTATCTAATCAAACGTATTTAGCCTATTCTGTCCTATCTAATCAAACGTATTTAGCCTTTCTGTCCTCTCTAATCAAACGTATTTAGCCTCTTCTGTCCTATCTAATCAAACGTATTTAGCCTCTTCTGTCCTCTCTAATCAAACGTATTTAGCCTCTTCTGTCCTCTCTAATCAAACGTATTTAGCCTCTTCTGTCCTATCTAATCAAACGTATTTAGCCTCTTCTGTCCTCTCTAATCAAACGTATTTAGCCTCTTCTGTCCTATCTAATCAAACGTATTTAGCCTCTTCTGTCCTCTCTAATCAAACGTATTTAGCCTCTTCTGTCCTCTCTAATCAAACGTATTTAGCCTCTTCTGTCCTATCTAATCAAACGTATTTAGCCTCTTCTGTCCTCTCTAATCAAACGTATTTAGCCTCTTCTGTCCTATCTAATCAAACGTATTTAGCCCTATCTGTCCTATCTAATCAAACGTATTTAGCCTCTTCTGTCCTATCTAATCAAACGTATTTAGCCTCTTCTGTCCTCTCTAATCAAACGTATTTAGCCTCTTCTGTCCTATCTAATCAAACGTATTTAGCCTCTTCTGTCCTCTCTAATCAAACGTATTTAGCCTCTTCTGTCCTATCTAATCAAACGTATTTAGCCTCTTCTGTCCTCTCTAATCAAACGTATTTAGCCTCTTATGTCCTATCTAATCAAACGTATTTAGCCTCTTCTGTCCTCTCTAATCAAACGTATTTAGCCTATTCTGTCTTCTCTAATCAAACGTATTTAGCCTCTTCTCTCCTATCTAATCAAACGTATTTAACCTCTTCTGTCCTCTCTAATCAAACGTATTTAGCCTCTTCTGTCCTATCTAATCAAACGTATTTAGCCTCTTCTGTCCTATCTAATCAAACGTATTTAGCCTCTTCTGTCCTATCTAATCAAACGTATTTAGCCTCTTCTGTCCTCTCTAATCAAACGTATTTAGCCTCTTCTGTCCTCTCTAATCAAACGTATTTAGCCTCTTCTGTCCTATCTAATCAAACGTATTTAGCCTCTTCTGTCCTCTCTAATCAAACGTATTTAGCCTCTTCTGTCCTCTCTAATCAAACGTATTTAGCCTCTTCTGTCCTATCTAATCAAACGTATTTAGCCTATTCTGTCCTATCTAATCAAACGTATTTAGCCTTTCTGTTCTATCTAATCAAACGTATTTAGCTTCTTCTGTCCTCTCTAATCAAACGTATTTAGCCTTTTCTGTCCTCTCTGATCAAACGTATTTAGCCTATTCTGTCCTATCTAATCAAACGTATTTAGCCTTTCTGTTCTATCTAATCAAACGTATTTAGCCTCTTCTGTCCTCTCTAATCAAACGTATTTAGCCTCTTCTGTCCTATCTAATCAAACGTATTTAGCCTCTTCTGTCCTATCTAATCAAACGTATTTAGCCTCTTCTGTCCTATCTAATCAAACGTATTTAGCCTCTTCTGTCCTCTCTAATCAAACGTATTTAGCCTCTTCTGTCCTCTCTAATCAAACGTATTTAGCCTATTCTGTCCTATCTAATCAAACGTATTTAGCCTATTCTGTCCTATCTAATCAAACGTATTTAGCCTCTTCTGTCCTCTCTAATCAAACGTATTTAGCCTCTTCTGTCCTCTCTAATCAAACGTATTTAGCCTCTTCTGTCCTCTCTAATCAAACGTATTTAGCCTCTTCTGTCCTATCTAATCAAACGTATTTAGCCTCTTCTGTCCTATCTAATCAAACGTATTTAGCCTCTTCTGTCCTATCTAATCAAACGTATTTAGCCTCTTCTGTCCTCTCTAATCAAACGTATTTAGCCTCTTCTGTCCTCTCTAATCAAACGTATTTAGCCTATTCTGTCCTATCTAATCAAACGTATTTAGCCTATTCTGTCCTATCTAATCAAACGTATTTAGCCTCTTCTGTCCTCTCTAATCAAACGTATTTAGCCTCTTCTGTCCTCTCTAATCAAACGTATTTAGCCTCTTCTGTCCTCTCTAATCAAACGTATTTAGCCTATTCTGTCCTATCTAATCAAACGTATTTAGCCATTCTGTTCTATCTAATCAAACGTATTTAGCCTCTTCTGTCCTCTCTAATCAAACGTATTTAACCTCTTCTGTCCTATTTAATCAATCGTATTTAGCCTCTTCTGTCCTCTCTAATCAAACGTATTTAGCCTCTTCTGTCCTCTGTTATCAAACGTATTTAGCCTCTTTTGTCCTATCTAATCAAACGTATTTAGCCTCCTCTGTCCTAACTAATCAAACCTATTTAGCCTCTTCTGTCCTATCTAATTAAACGAATTTAGCCTCTTCCGTACTATCTAATCAAACCTATTTAGCCTCTTGTGTCCTATCTAATCAAACCTATTTAGCCTTTTCTGTCATATCTAATCAAACATATTTAGCCTCTTCTGTCCTATCTAATCAAACGTATTTAGCCTTTTCTGTCCTATCTAATCAAACCTATTCAGCCTTTTCTGTCCTATCTAATCAAACCTATTTAGCCTCTTTTGTTCTATCTAATCAAACCTATTTAGCCTCTTTTGTTCTATCTAATCAAACATATTTAGCTTCTTCAGTCCAATCTATTCAAACGTATTAACCTCGTCTGTCCTCTCTAATCAAACGTATTTAGCCTCTTCTGTCCTCTCTAATCAAACGTATTTAGCCTCTTCTGTCCTATCTAATCAAACGTATTTAGCCTCTTCTGTCCTCTCTAATCAAACGTATTTAGCCTCTTCTGTCCTATCTAATCAAACGTATTTAGCCTCTTCTGTCCTCTCTAATCAAACGTATTTAGCCTCTTCTGTCCTCTCTAATCAAACGTATTTAGCCTCTTCTGTCCTATCTAATCAAACGTATTTAGCATTTTTGTCCTCTCTAATCAAACGTATTTAGCCTCTTCTGTCCTATCTAATCAAACGTATTTAGCCTCTTCTGTCCTATCTAATCAAACGTATTTAGCCTCTTCTGTCCTATCTAATCAAACGTATTTAGCCTCTTCTGTCCTCTCTAATCAAACGTATTTAGCCTCTTCTGTCCTATCTAATCAAACGTATTTAGCCTCTTCTGTCCTCTCTAATCAAACGTATTTAGCCTCTTCTGTCCTATCTAATCAAACGTATTTAGCCTCTTCTGTCCTATCTAATCAAACGTATTTAGCCTCTTCTGTCCTATCTAATCAAACGTATTTAACCTCTTCTGTCCTCTCTAATCAAACGTATTTAGCCTCTTCTGTCCTATCTAATCAAACGTATTTAGCCTCTTCTGTCCTATCTAATCAAACGTATTTAGCCTCTTCTGTCCTATCTAATCAAACGTATTTAGCCTCTTCTGTCCTCTCTAATCAAACGTATTTAGCCTCTTCTGTCCTCTCTAATCAAACGTATTTAGCCTCTTCTGTCCTATCTAATCAAACGTATTTAGCCTCTTCTGTCCTCTCTAATCAAACGTATTTAGCCTCTTCTGTCCTCTCTAATCAAACATATTTAGCCTCTTCTGTCCTATCTAATCAAACGTATCTAGCCTATTCTGTCCTATCTAATCAAACGTATTTAGCCTCTCTGTCCTATCTAATCAAACGTATTTAGCCTCTTCTGTCCTCACTAATCAAACGTATTTAGCCTTTTCTGTCCTCTCTAATCAAACGTATTTAGCCTATTCTGTCCTATCTAATCAAACGTATTTAGCCTTTCTGTTCTATCTAATCAAACGTATTTAGCCTCTTCTGTCCTCTCTAATCAAACGTATTTAGCCTCTTCTGTCCTATCTAGTCAAACGTATTTAGCCTCTTCTGTCCTATCTAATCAAACGTATTTAGCCTCTTCTGTCCTATCTAATCAAACGTATTTAGCCTCTTCTGTCCTCTCTAATCAAACGTATTTAGCCTCTTCTGTCCTCTCTAATCAAACGTATTTAGCCTATTCTGTCCTATCTAATCAAACGTATTTAGCCTATTCTGTCCTATCTAATCAAACGTATTTAGCCTTTCTGTTCTATCTAATCAAACGTATTTAGCCTCTTCTGTCCTCTCTAATCAAACATATTTAGCCTCTTCTGTCCTCTCTTATCAAACGTATTTAGCCTATTCTGTCCTATCTAATCAAACGTATTTAGCCTATTCTGTCCTATCTAATCAAACGTATTTAGCCTTTCTGTTCTATCTAATCAAACGTATTTAGCCTCTTCTGTCCTCTCTAATCAAACGTATTTAGCCTTTTCTGTCCTCTCTAATCAAACGTATTTAGCCTATTCTGTCCTATCTAATCAAACGTATTTAGCCTTTCTGTTCTATCTAATCAAACGTATTTAGCCTCTTCTGTCCTCTCTAATCAAACGTATTTAGCCTCTTCTGTCCTATCTAATCAAACGTATTTAGCCTCTTCTGTCCTATCTAATCAAACGTATTTAGCCTCTTCTGTCCTCTCTAATCAAACGTATTTAGCCTCTTCTCTCCTCTCTAATCAAACGTATTTAGCCTATTCTGTCCTATCTAATCAAACGTATTTAGCCTATTCTGTCCTATCTAATCAAACGTATTTAGCCTTTCTGTTCTATCTAATCAAACGTATTTAGCCTCTTCTGTCCTCTCTAATCAAACGTATTTAGCCTCTTCTGTCCTCTCTAATCAAACGTATTTAGCCTATTCTGTCCTATCTAATCAAACGTATTTAGCCTTTCTGTTCTATCTAATCAAACGTATTTAGCCTCTTCTGTCCTCTCTAATCAAACGTATTTAGCCTCTTCTGTCCTATCTAATCAAACGTATTTAGCCTCTTCTGTCCTATCTAATCAAACGTATTTAGCCTCTTCTGTCCTCTCTAATCAAACGTATTTAGCCTCTTCTGTCCTCTCTAATCAAACGTATTTAGCCTCTTCTGTCCTCTCTAATCAAACGTATTTAGCCTATTCTGTCCCATCTAATCAAACGTATTTAGCCATTCTGTTCTATCTAATCAAACGTATTTAGCCTCTTCTGTCCTCTCTAATCAAACGTATTTAACCTCTTCTGTCCTATTTAATCAATCGTATTTAGCCTCTTCTGTCCTCTCTAATCAAACGTATTTAGCCTCTTCTGTCCTCTGTAATCAAACGTATTTAGCCTCTTTTGTCCTATCTAATCAAACGTATATAGCCTCCTCTGTCCTAACTAATCAAACCTATTTAGCCTCTTCTGTCCTATCTAATTAAACGAATTTAGCCTCTTCCGTACTATCTAATCAAACCTATTTAGCCTCTTCTTTCCTATCTAATCAAACCTATTTAGCCTTTTCTGTCCTATCTAATCAAACGTATTTAGCCTCTTCTGTCCTATCTAATCAAACGTATTTAGCATTTTCTGTCCTATCTAATCAAACCTATTCAGCCTTTTCTGTCCTATCTAATCAAACCTATTTAGCCTCTTTTGTTCTATCTAATCAAACCTATTTAGCCTCTTTTGTTCTATCTAATCAAACATATTTAGCCTCTTCAGTCCAATCTATTCAAACGTATTAACCTCTTCTGTCCTCTCTAATCAAACGTATTTAGCCTCTTCTGTCCTATCTAATCAAACGTATTTAGCCTCTTCTGTCCTATCTAATCAAACGTATTTAGCCTCTTCTGTCCTCTCTAATCAAACGTATTTAGCCTCTTCTGTCCTATCTAATCAAACGTATTTAGCCTCTTCTGTCCTCTCTAATCAAACGTATTTAGCCTCTTCTGTCCTCTCTAATCAAACGTATTTAGCCTCTTCTGTCCTATCTAATCAAACGTATTTAGCCTTTCTGTCCTCTCTAATCAAACGTATTTAGCATCTTCTGTCCTATCTAATCAAACGTATTTAGCCTTTCTGTCCTCACTAATCAAACGTATTTAGCCTCTTCTGTCCTATCTAATCAAACGTATTTAGCCTCTTCTGTCCTATCTAATCAAACGTATTTAGCCTCTTCTGTCCTATCTAATCAAACGTATTTAGCCTCTTCTGTCCTCTCTAATCAAACGTATTTAGCCTCTTCTGTCCTATCTAATCAAACGTATTTAGCCTCTTCTGTCCTCTCTAATCAAACGTATTTAGCCTCTTCTGTCCTATCTAATCAAACGTATTTAGCCTCTTCTGTCCTATCTAATCAAACGTATTTAGCCTCTTCTGTCCTCTCTAATCAAACGTATTTAGCCTCTTCTGTCCTATCTAATCAAACGTATTTAGCCTCTTCTGTCCTCTCTAATCAAACGTATTTAGCCTCTTCTGTCCTATCTAATCAAACGTATTTAGCCTATTCTGTCCTATCTAATCAAACGTATTTAGCCTTTCTGTCCTCTCTAATCAAACGTATTTAGCCTCTTCTGTCCTATCTAATCAAACGTATTTAGCCTCTTCTGTCCTCTCTAATCAAACGTATTTAGCCTCTTCTGTCCTCTCTAATCAAATGTATTTAGCCTCTTCTGTCCTATCTAATCAAACGTATTTAGCCTCTTCTGTCCTCTCTAATCAAACGTATTTAGCCTCTTCTGTCCTATCTAATCAAACGTATTTAGCCTCTTCTGTCCTCTCTAATCAAACGTATTTAGCCTCTTCTGTCCTCTCTAATCAAACGTATTTAGCCTCTTCTGTCCTATCTAATCAAACGTATTTAGCCTTTCTGTCCTCTCTAATCAAACGTATTTAGCCTCTTCTGTCCTATCTAATCAAACGTATTTAGCCTCTTCTGTCCTATCTAATCAAACGTATTTAGCCTCTTCTGTCCTATCTAATCAAACGTATTTAGCCTCTTCTGTCCTCTCTAATCAAACGTATTTAGCCTCTTCTGTCCTATCTAATCAAACGTATTTAGCCTCTTCTGTCCTCTCTAATCAAACGTATTTAGCCTCTTCTGTCCTATCTAATCAAACGTATTTAGCCTCTTCTGTCCTATCTAATCAAACGTATTTCGCCTCTTCTGTCCTATCTAATCAAACGTATTTAGCCTCTTCTGTCCTCTCTAATCAAACGTATTTAGCCTATTCTGTCCTCTCTAATCAAACGTATTTAGCCTCTTCTGTCCTATCTAATCAAACGTATTTAGCCTATTCTGTCCTATCTAATCAAACGTATTTAGCCTTTCTGTCCTCTCTAATCAAACGTATTTAGCCTCTTCTGTCCTATCTAATCAAACGTATTTAGCCTCTTCTGTCCTATCTAATCAAACGTATTTAGCCTCTTCTGTCCTCTCTAATCAAACGTATTTAGCCTCTTCTGTCCTCTCTAATCAAACGTATTTAGCCTCTTCTGTCCTCTCTAATCAAACGTATTTAGCCTCTTCTGTCCTATCTAATCAAACGTATTTAGCCTCTTCTGTCCTCTCTAATCAAACGTATTTAGCCTCTTCTGTCCTCTCTAATCAAACGTATTTAGCCTCTTCTGTCCTATCTAATCAAACGTATTTAGCCTATTCTGTCCTATCTAATCAAACGTATTTAGCCTTTCTGTTCTATCAAATCAAACGTATTTAGCCTCTTCTGTCCTCTCTAATCAAACGTATTTAGCCTCTTCTGTCCTATCTAATCAAACGTATTTAGCCTCTTCTGTCCTATCTAATCAAACGTATTTAGCCTCTTCTGTCCTATCTAATCAAACGTATTTAGCCTCTTCTGTCCTCTCTAAGCAAAAGTATTTAGCCTCTTCTGTCCTCTCTAATCAAACGTATTTAGCCTATTCTGTCCTATCTAATCAAACATATTTAGCCTATTCTGTCCTATCTAATCAAATGTATTTAGCCTTTCTGTTCTATCTAATCAAACGTATTTAGCCTCTTCTGTCCTCTCTAATCAAACGTATTTAGCCTCTTCTGTCCTATCTACTCAACCTATTTAGCCTCTTCAGTCCAATCTAATCAAACTTTTTTACACCCTTCTGTCTTCTAATCAAACGTATTTACCTCTTCTCTTCAATCTCATCAAAACTATTTAGCCTTTTCTGTCCTATCTATTAAACGTATTTAAAGTCTTCTGTCTTAGCTAATTAAAGGTATTTAGCCTCTTCTGTCCTATATCATCAAACCTATTTAGCCTCTTCTGTTCTATCTAATCAAGCATATTTAGCCTCTTCTGTCCTCTCTAATCCAAATTATTTAGCCTCTTCTGTCCTCTCTAATTAAAAGAATTTAGCCTCTTCAGTCCTATCTAATCAAACCTATTTAGCCTCTTCTGTCCTATCTAATCAAACGTATTTAGCCTCTTTTATCCTCTCTAATCAAACGTATTTAGCCTCTTCTGTCCTATCTAATAAAACGTATTTAGCCTCTTTTGTCCTATCTAATCCAAATTATCTAGCCTCTTCTGTCCTATCTAATCAAACGTATTTACCCTTATCTGTCCTATCTAATCAAACCTATTTAGCCTTTTCTGTCCAATCTAATCAAACCTATTTAGCCTCCTCTGTCCTATCTAATCAAACCTATTTAGCCTCTTCTGTCCTATCTAATTAAACGAATTTAGCCTCTTCCGTCCTATCTAATCAAACCTATAAAGCCTCTTCTGTCCTCTCTAATCAAACGTATTTAGCCTCTTCTGTCCTATCTAATCAAACGTATTTAGCCTCTTCTGTCTTATCTAATCAAACGTATTAACCGCTTCTGTCCTATCCAATCAAACGAATTTAGCGTCTTCTGTCCTCTGTAATCAAACGTATTTAGCCTCTTTTGTCCTATCTAATCAAACGTATATAGCCTCCTATGTCCTAACTAATCAAACCTATTTAGACTCTTCTGTCCTATCTAATTAAACGAATTTAGCCTCTTCTGTCCTCTCTAATCAAACGTATTTAGCCTCTTCTGTCCTATCTAATCAAACGTATTTAGCCTCTTCTGTCCTCTCTAATCAAACGTATTTAGCCTCTTCTGTCCTCTCTAATCAAACGTATTTAGCCTCTTCCGTCCTCTCTAATCAAACGTATTTAGCCTCTTCTGTCCTATCTAATCAAACGTATTTAGCCTTTCTGTTCTATCTAATCAAACGTATTTAGCCTCTTCTGTCCTCTCTAATCAAACGTATTTAGCCTCTTCTGTCCTCTCTAATCAAACGTATTTAGCCTATTCTGTCTTATCTAATCAAACGTATTTAGCCATTCTGTTCTATCTAATCAAACGTATTTAGCCTCTTCTGTCCTCTCTAATCAAACGTATTTAACCTCTTCTGTCCTATTTAATCAATCGTATTTAGCCTCTTCTGTCCTCTCTAATCAAACGTATTTAGCCTCTTCTGTCCTCTGTAATCAAACGTATTTAGCCTCTTTTGTCCTATCTAATCAAACGTATATAGCCTCCTCTGTCCTAACTAATCAAACCTATTTAGCCTCTTCTGTCCTATCTAATTAAACGAATTTAGCCTCTTCCGTACTATCTAATCAAACCTATTTAGCCTCTTGTGTCCTATCTAATCAAACCTATTTAGCCTTTTCTGTCCTATCTAATCAAACGTATTTAGCCTCTTCTGTCCTATCTAATCAAACGTATTTAGCCTTTTCTGTCCTATCTAATCAAACCTATTCAGCCTTTTCTGTCCTATCTAATCAAACCTATTTAGCCTCTTTTGTTCTATCTAATCAAACCTATTTAGCCTCTTTTGTTCTATCTAATCAAACATATTTAGCCTCTTCAGTCCAATCTATTCAAACGTATTAACCTCTTCTGTCCTCTCTAATCAAACGTATTTAGCCTCTTCTGTCCTATCTAATCAAACCTATTTAGCCTCTTCTGTCCTCTCTAATCAAACGTATTTAGCCTCATCTGTCCTATCTACTCAACCTATTTAGCCTCTTCAGTCCAATCTAATCAAACGTTTTTACACCCTTCTGTCTTCTAATCAAACGTATTTACCTCTTCTCTTCAATCTCATCAAAACTATTTAGCCTTTTCTGTCCTATCTATTAAACGTATTTAAAGTCTTCTGTCTTAGCTAATTAAAGGTATTTAGCCTCTTCTGTCCTATATCATCAAACCTATTTAGCCTCTTTTATCCTCTCTAATCAAACGTATTTAGCCTCTTCTGTCCTATCTAATCAAACTTATTTAGCCTCTTCTGTCCTATCTAATCAAACCTATTTAGCCTCTTTTATCCTCTCTAATCAAACGTATTTAGCCTCTTCTGTCCTATCTAATAAAACGTATTTAGCCTCTTTTGTCCTATCTAATCCGAATTATCTAGCCTCTTCTGTCCTATCTAATCAAACGTATTTACCCTTATCTGTCCTATCTAATCAAACCTATTTAGCCTTTTCTGTCCAATCTAATCAAACCTATTTAGCCTCCTCTGTCCTATCTAATCAAACCTATTTAGCCTCTTCTGTCCTATCTAATTAAACGAATTTAGCCTCTTCCGTCCTATCTAATCAAACCTATAAAGCCTCTTCTGTCCTCTCTAATCAAACGTATTTAGCCTCTTCTGTCCTATCTAATCAAACGTATTTAGCCTCTTCTGTCTTATCTAATCAAACGTATTAACCGCTTCTGTCCTATCCAATCAAACGAATTTAGCGTCTTCTGTCCTCTGTAATCAAACGTATTTAGCCTCTTTTGTCCTATCTAATCAAACGTATATAGCCTCCTCTGTCCTAACTAATCAAAGCTATTTAGCCTCTTCTGTCCTATCTAATTAAACGAATTTAGCCTCTTCTGTCCTATCTAATCAAACGTATTTAGCCTCTTCTGTCGTATCTAATCAAACGTATTTAGCCTCTTCTGTCCTATCTAATCAAACGTATTTAGCCTCTTCTTTCCTCTCTAATCAAACGTATTTAGCCTATTCTGTCCTCTCTAATCAAACGAATTTAGCCTCTTCTTTCCTCTCTAATCAAACGTATTTAGCCTCTTCTTTCCTCTCTAATCAAACGTATTTAGCCTCTTCTGTCCTATCTAATCAAACGTATTTAGCCTATTCTGTCCTCTCTAATCAAACGAATTTAGCCTCTTCTTTCCTCTCTAATCAAACGTATTTAGCTTCCTCTGTCCTATCTAATCAAACGAATTTAGCCTCTTCTTTCCTCTCTAATCAAACGTATTTAGCTTCTTCTGTCCTATCTAATCAAACGTATTTAGCTTCTTCTGTCCTCTCTAATCAAACGAATTTAGCCTCTTCTGTCCTATCTAATCAAACGTATTTAGCCTCTTCTGTCCTATCTAATCAAACGTATTTAGCCTCTTCTGTCCTATCTAATCAAACGTATTTAGCCTCTTCTTTCCTCTCTAATCAAACGAATTTAGCCTCTTCTTTCCTCTCTAATCAAACGTATTTAGCCTCTTCTTTCCTCTCTAATCAAACGTATTTAGCCTCTTCTGTCCTCTATAATTAAACGAATTTAGCCTCTCCTGTCCTATCTAATCAAACCTATTTAGCCTCTTCTGTCCTATCCAATCAAACGTATTTAGCCTCTTCTGTCCTATCTAATCAAACCTATTTAGCCTCCTCTGTCCTAACTAATCAAACCTATTTAGCCTCTTCTGTCCTATCTATTTAAACGAATTTAGCCTCTCCTGTCCTATCTAATCAAACGTATTTAGCCTCTTCTGTCCTATCCAATCAAACGTATTTAGCCTCTTCTTTCCTATCTAATCAAACGTATTTAGCCTCTTCTTTCCTCTCTAATCAAACGTATTTAGCTTCTTCTGTCCTATCTAAAAAAACGTATTTAGCCTATTCTGTCCTCTCTAATCGAACGTATTTAGCTTCTTCTGTCCTCTCTAATCAAACGTATTTAGCCTCTTCTTTCCTCTCTAATCAAACGTATTTAGCCTCTTCTGTCCTATCTAATCAAACGTATTTAGCCTCTTCTGTCCTCTCTAATCAAACGTATTTAGCCTCTTCTGTCCTATCTAATCAAACGTATTTAGCCTCTTCTGTCCTCTCTAATCAAACGTATTTAGCCTCTTCTTTCCTCTCTAATCAAACGTATTTAGCCTCTTCTTTCCTCTCTAATTAAACGAATTTAGCCTCTCCTGTCCTATCTAATCAAACCTATTTAGCCTCTTCTGTCCTATCCAATCAAACGTATTTAGCCTCTTCTGTCCTATCTAATCAAAACTATTTAGCCTCCTCTGTCCTAACTAATCAAACCTATTTAGCCTCTTCTGTCCTATCTAATTAAACGAATTTAGCCTCTCCTGTCCTATCTAATCAAACCTATTTAGCCTCTTCTGTCCTATCCAATCAACGTATTTAGCCTCTTTTGTCCTATCTAATCAAACGTATATAGCCTCCTCTGTCCTAACTAATCAAACCTATTTAGCCTCTTCTGTCCTATCTAATTAAACGAATGTAGCCTCTTCTGTACTATCTAATCAAACGTATTTAGCCTCTTCTTTCCTCTCTAATCCAAATTATTTAGCCTCTTCTTTCCTCTCTAATCAACGTATTTAGCCTCTTCTTTCCTCTCTAATCAAACGTATTTAGCCTCTTCTTTCCTCTCTAATTAAACGTATTTAGCCTCTCCTGTCCTATCTAATCAAACCTATTTAGCCTCTTCTGTCCTATCCAATCAAACGTATTTAGCCTCTTCTGTCCTATCTAATCAAACCTATTTAGCCTCCTCTGTCCTAACTAATCAAACCTATTTAGCCTCTTCTGTCCTATCTAATTAAACGAATTTAGCCTCTCCTGTCCTATCTAATCAAACCTATTTCGCCTCTTCTGTTCTATCCAATCAAACGTATTTAGCCTCTTTTGTCCTATCTAATCAAACGTATATAGCCTCCTCTGTCCTAACTAATCAAACCTATTTAGCCTCTTCTGTCCTATCTAATTAAACGAATTTAGCCTCTTCTGTACTATCTAATCAAACCTATTTAGCCTCTTCTTTCCTCTCTAATTAAACGTATTTAGCCTCTTCTTTCCTCTCTAATCAAACGTATTTAGCCTCTTCTTTCCTCTCTAATCAAACGTATTTAGCCTCTTCTTTCCTTTCTAATCAAACGTATTTAGCCTCTTCTTTCCTCTCTAATCAAACGTATTTAGCCTCTTCTTTCCTCTCTAATCAAACGTATTTAGCCTAATCTGTCCTATCTAATCAAACGTATTTAGCCTCTTCTGTCCTATCTAATCAAACGTATTTAGCTTCTTCTGTCCTCTCTAATCAAACGTATTTAGCCTCTTCTGTCCTATCTAATCAAACGTATTTAGCTTCTTCTGTCCTCTCTAATCAAACGTATTTAGCCTCTTCTGTCCTATCCAATCAAACGTATTTAGCCTCTTCTGTCCTATCTAATCAAACGTATTTAGCCTCTTCTTTCCTCTCTAATCAAACGTATTTAGCTTCTTCTGTCCTATCTAATCAAACGTATTTAGCCTATTCTGTCCTCTCTAATCGAACGTATTTAGCTTCTTCTGTCCTCTCTAATCAAACGTATTTAGCCTCTTCTTTCCTCTCTAATCAAACGTATTTAGCCTCTTCTGTCCTATCTAATCAAACGTATTTAGCCTCTTCTGTCCTCTCTAATCAAACGTATTTAGCCTCTTCTGTCCTATCTAATCAAACGTATTTAGCCTCTTCTGTCCTCTCTAATCAAACGTATTTAGCCTCTTCTTTCCTCTCTAATCAAACGTATTTAGCCTCTTCTTTCCTCTCTAATTAAACGAATTTAGCCTCTTCTGTCCTATCTAATCAAACGTATTTAGCCTCTTCTGTCGTATCTAATCAAACGTATTTAGCCTCTTCTGTCCTATCTAATCAAACGTATTTAGCCTCTTCTTTCCTCTCTAATCAAACGTATTTAGCCTATTCTGTCCTCTCTAATCAAACGAATTTAGCCTCTTCTTTCCTCTCTAATCAAACGTATTTAGCCTCTTCTTTCCTCTCTAATCAAACGTATTTAGCCTCTTCTGTCCTATCTAATCAAACGTATTTAGCCTATTCTGTCCTCTCTAATCAAACGAATTTAGCCTCTTCTTTCCTCTCTAATCAAACGTATTTAGCTTCCTCTGTCCTATCTAATCAAACGAATTTAGCCTCTTCTTTCCTCTCTAATCAAACGTATTTAGCTTCTTCTGTCCTATCTAATCAAACGTATTTAGCTTCTTCTGTCCTCTCTAATCAAACGAATTTAGCCTCTTCTGTCCTATCTAATCAAACGTATTTAGCCTCTTCTGTCCTATCTAATCAAACGTATTTAGCCTCTTCTGTCCTATCTAATCAAACGTATTTAGCCTCTTCTTTCCTCTCTAATCAAACGAATTTAGCCTCTTCTTTCCTCTCTAATCAAACGAATTTAGCCTCTTCTTTCCTCTCTAATCAAACGTATTTAGCCTCTTCTTTCCTCTCTAATCAAACGTATTTAGCCTCTTCTGTCCTCTATAATTAAACGAATTTAGCCTCTCCTGTCCTATCTAATCAAACCTATTTAGCCTCTTCTGTCCCATCCAATCAAACGTATTTAGCCTCTTCTGTCCTATCTAATCAAACCTATTTAACCTCCTCTGTCCTAACTAATCAAACCTATTTAGCCTCTTCTGTCCTATCTATTTAAACGAATTTAGCCTCTCCTGTCCTATCTAATCAAACCTATTTAGCCTCTTCTGTCCTATCCAATCAAACGTATTTAGCCTCTTCTTTCCTATCTAATCAAACGTATTTAGCCTCTTCTTTCCTCTCTAATCAAACGTATTTAGCCTCTTCTTTCCTTTCTAATCAAACGTATTTAGCCTCTTCTTTCCTCTCTAATCAAACGTATTTAGCCTCTTCTTTCCTCTCTAATCAAACGTATTTAGCCTAATCTGTCCTATCTAATCAAACGTATTTAGCCTCTTCTGTCCTATCTAATCAAACGTATTTAGCTTCTTCTGTCCTCTCTAATCAAACGTATTTAGCCTCTTCTGTCCTATCTAATCAAACGTATTTAGCTTCTTCTGTCCTCTCTAATCAAACGTATTTAGCCTCTTCTGTCCTATCCAATCAAACGTATTTAGCCTCTTCTGTCCTATCTAATCAAACGTATTTAGCCTCTTCTTTCCTCTCTAATCAAACGTATTTAGCTTCTTCTGTCCTATCTAATCAAACGTATTTAGCCTATTCTGTCCTCTCTAATCGAACGTATTTAGCTTCTTCTGTCCTCTCTAATCAAACGTATTTAGCCTCTTCTTTCCTCTCTAATCAAACGTATTTAGCCTCTTCTGTCCTATCTAATCAAACGTATTTAGCCTCTTCTGTCCTCTCTAATCAAACGTATTTAGCCTCTTCTGTCCTATCTAATCAAACGTATTTAGCCTCTTCTGTCCTCTCTAATCAAACGTATTTAGCCTCTTCTTTCCTCTCTAATCAAACGTATTTAGCCTCTTCTTTCCTCTCTAATTAAACGAATTTAGCCTCTCCTGTCCTATCTAATCAAACCTATTTAGCCTCTTCTGTCCTATCCAATCAAACGTATTTAGCCTCTTCTGTCCTATCTAATCAAACCTATTTAGCCTCCTCTGTCCTAACTAATCAAACGTATTTAGCCTCTTCTGTCCTCTCTAATCCAAATTATTTAGCCTCTTCTGTCCTCTCTAATCAAACGTATTTAGCCTCTTCTTTCCTCTCTAATCAAACGTATTTAGCCTCTTTTGTCCTATCTAATCAAACTTATATAGCCTCCTCTGTCCTAACTAATCAAACCTATTTAGCCTCTTCTGTCCTATCTAATTAAACGAATGTAGCCTCTTCTGTACTATCTAATCAAACGTATTTAGCCTCTTCTTTCCTCTCTAATCCAAATTATTTAGCCTCTTCTTTCCTCTCTAATCAAACGTATTTAGCCTCTTCTTTCCTCTCTAATCAAACGTATTTAGCCTCTTCTTTCCTCTCTAATTAAACGTATTTAGCCTCTCCTGTCCTATCTAATCAAACCTATTTAGCCTCTTCTGTCCTATCCAATCAAACGTATTTAGCCTCTTCTGTCCTATCTAATCAAACCTATTTAGCCTCCTCTGTCCTAACTAATCAAACCTATTTAGCCTCTTCTGTCCTATCTAATTAAACGAATTTAGCCTCTCCTGTCCTATCTAATCAAACCTATTTAGCCTCTTCTGTTCTATCCAATCAAACGTATTTAGCCTCTTTTGTCCTATCTAATCAAACGTATATAGCCTCCTCTGTCCTAACTAATCAAACCTATTTAGCCTCTTCTGTCCTATCTAATTAAACGAATTTAGCCTCTTCTGTACTATCTAATCAAACCTATTTAGCCTCTTGTTTCCTCTCTAATTAAACGTATTTAGCCTCTTCTTTCCTCTCTAATCAAACGTATTTAGCCTCTTCTTTCCTCTCTAATCAAACGTATTTAGCCTCTTCTTTCCTCTCTAATCAAACGTATTTAGCCTCTTCTTTCCTCTCTAATCAAACGTATTTAGCCTCTTCTTTCCTCTCTAATCAAACGTATTTAGCCTAATCTGTCCTATCTAATCAAACGTATTTAGCCTCTTCTGTCCTATCTAATCAAACGTATTTAGCTTCTTCTGTCCTCTCTAATCAAACGTATTTAGCCTCTTCTGTCCTATCTAATCAAACGTATTTAGCTTCTTCTGTCCTCTCTAATCAAACGTATTTAGCCTCTTCTGTCCTATCCAATCAAACGTATTTAGCCTCTTCTGTCCTATCTAATCAAACGTATTTAGCCTATTCTGTCCTATCTAATCAAACGTATTTAGCCTCTTCTGTCCTATCTAATCAAACGTATTTAGCTTCTTCTGTCCTCTCTAATCAAACGTATTTAGCCTCTTCTGTCCTATCCAATCAAACCTATTTAGCCTCTTCTGTCCTATCCAATCAAACGTATTTAGCCTCTTCTGTCCTATCTAATCAAACCTATTTAGCCTCCTCTGTCCTAACTAATCAAACCTATTTAGCCTCTTCTGTCCTATCTAATTAAACGAATTTAGCCTCTCCTGTCCTATCTAATCAAACCTATTTAGCCTCTTCTGTCCTATCCAATCAAACGTATTTAGCCTCTTTTGTCCTATCTAATCAAACGTATATAGCCTCCTCTGTCCTAACTAATCAAACCTATTTAGCCTCTTCTGTCCTATCTAATTAAACGAATTTAGCATCTTCTGTACTATCTAATCAAACGTATTTAGCCTCTTCTTTCCTCTCTAATCAAACGTATTTAGCCTCTTCTTTCCTCTCTAATCAAACGTATTTAGCCTCTTCTTTCCTCTCTAATCAAACGTATTTAGTCTCTTCTTTCCTCTCTAATCAAACGTATTTAGCCTCTTCTGTCCTATCTAATCAAACGTATTTACCTTCTTCTCTCCTATCTAATCAAACGTATTTAGCCTCTTCTGTCCTCTCTAATCCAAATTATTTAGCCTCTTCTTTCCTCTCTAATCAAACGTATTTAGCCTCTTCTGTCCTATCTAATCAAACGTATTTAGCCTCTTCTGTCCTATCTAATCAAACGTATTTAGCTTCTTCTGTCCTATCTAATCAAACGTATTTAGCCTCTTCTTTCCTCTCTAATCAAACGTATTTAGCCTCTTCTGTCCTATCTAATCAAACGTATTTAGCCTCTTCTGTCCTATCTAATCAAACGTATTTAGCCTCTTCTGTCCTCTCTAATCAAACGTATTTAGCCTCTTCTGTCCTATCTAATCAAACGTATTTAGCCTCTTCTGTCCTATCTAATCAAACGTATTTAGCCTCTTCTTTCCTCTCTAATCAAACGTATTTAGCCTCTTCTGTCCTATCTAATCAAATGTATTTAGCCTCTTCTGTCCTATCTAATCAAACGAATTTAACCTCTTCTGTCCTATCTAATCAAACGTATTTAGCCTCTTCTGTCCTATCTAATCAAACGTATTTAGCCTCTTTTTTCCTGTCTAATCCAAATTATTTAGCCTCTTTTGTCCTCTCTAATCAAACGTATTTAGCCTCTTCTTTCCTCTCTAATCAAACGTATTTAGCCTCTTCTTTCCTCTCTAATCCAAATTATTTAGCCTCTTTTGTCCTCTCTAATCAAACGTATTTAGCCTCTTCTGTCCTATCTAATCAAACGTATTTAGCCTCTTCTTTCCTCTCTAATCCAAATTATTTAGCCTCTTCTGTCCTATCTAATCAAACGTATTTAGCCTCTTCTTTCCTCTCTAATCCAAATTATTTAGCCTCTTTTGTCCTCTCTAATCAAACGTATTTAGCATCTTCTGTCCTCTCTAATTAAACGTATTTAGCCTCTTCTGTTCTATCTAATCAAACGTATTTAGCCTCTTCTGTCCTCTCTAATCAAACGTATTTTGCCTCTTCTGTCCTCTCTAATCAAACGTATTTAGCCTCTTCTTTCCTCTCTAATCAAACCTATTTAGCTTCTTCTGTCCTATCTAATCAAACGTATTTAGCCTCTTCTTTCCTCTCTAATCAAACGTATTTAGCCTCTTCTTTCCTCTCTAATCAAACCTATTTAGCTTCTTCTGTCCTATCTAATCAAACGTATTTAGCCTCATCTTTCCTCTCTAATCAAACGTATTTAGCCTCTTCTGTCCTCTCTAATCAAACGTATTTAGCCTCTTCTGTCCTATCTAATCAAACGTATTTAGCCTCTTCTGTCCTCTCTAATCAAACTTATTTAGCCTCTTCTGTCCTATCTAATCAAACGTATTTAGCCTCTTCTGTCCTCTCTAATCAAACGTATTTAGCCTCTTCTGTCCTATCTAATCAAACGTATTTAACCTCTTCTGTCCTCTCTAATCAAACGAATTTAGCCTCTTCTGTCCTATCTAATCAAACGTATTTAGCCTCTTCTGTCCTCTCTAATCAAACGTATTTAGCCTCTTCTGTTCTATCTAATCAAACGTATTTAGCCTCTTCTGTCCTATCTAATCAAACGTATTTAGCCTCTTCTGTCCTCTCTAATCCAAATTATTTAGCCTCTTCTTTCCTCTCTAATCAAACGTATTTAGCCTCTTCTGTCCTCTCTAATCAAACGTATTTAGCCTCTTCTGTCCTCTCTAATCAAACGTATTTAGCCTTTTCTGTCCTCTCTAATTAAACGAATTTAGCCTCTCTTGTCCTATCTAATCAAACCTATTTAGCCTCTTCTGTCCTATCTAATCAAACCTATTTAGCCTCTTCTTTCCTATCTAATCAAACCTATTTAGCTTCTTCTGTCCTATCTAATCAAACCTATTTAGCCTCTTCTGTCCTCTCTAATCAAACGTATTTAGCCTCTTCTGTCCTATCTAATCAAACGTATTTAGCCTCTTCTGTCCTCTCTAATCCAAATTATTTAGCCTCTTCTGTCCTCTCTAATCAAACGTATTTAGCCTCTTCTTTCCTCTCTAATCAAACGTATTTAGCCTCTTCTCTCCTATTTAATCAAACGTATTTAGCCTATTCTGTCCTATCTAATCAAACGTATTTAGCCTCTTCTTTCCTCTCTAATCAAACGTATTTAGCCTCTTCTGTCCTATCTAATCAAACCTATTTAGCCTCTTCTGTCCTATCTAATCAAACGTATTTAGCCTCTTCTGTCCTCTATAATCAAACGTATTTAGCCTCTTCTTTCCTCTCTAATCAAACCTATTTAGCCTCTTCTTTCCTCTCTAATCAAACGTATTTAGCCTCTTCTTTCCTCTCTAATCAAACGTATTTAGCCTCTTCTGTCCTATCTAATCAAACGTATTTAGCCTCTTCTTTCCTCTCTAATCAAACCTATTTAGCTTCTTCTGTCCTATCTAATCAAACCTATTTAGCCTCTTCTGTCCTCTCTAATCAAACGTATTTAGCCTCTTCTGTCCTCTCTAATCAAACGTATTTAGCCTCTTCTTTCCTCTCTAATCAAACCTATTTAGCCTCTTCTGTCCTATCTAATCAAACCTATTTAGCCTCTTCTGTCCTATCTAATCAAACGTATTTAGCCTCTTCTGTCCTCTCTAATCCAAATTATTTAGCCTCTTCTGTCCTCTCTAATCAAACGTATTTAGCCTCTTCTTTCCTCTCTAATCAAACCTATTTAGCCTCTTCTGTCCTATCTAATCAAACCTATTTAGCCTCTTCTGTCCTATCTAATCAAACGTATTTAGCCTCTTCTTTCCTCTCTAATCAAACGTATTTAGCCTCTTCTGTCCTATCTAATCAAACGTATTTAGCCTCTTCTGTCCTCTCTAATCAAACGTATTTAGCCTCTTCTGTCCTCTCTAATCAAACGTATTTAGCCTTTTCTGTCCTATCTAATCAAACCTATTTAGCCTCTTCTTTCCTATCTAATCAAACCTATTTAGCTTCTTCTGTCCTATCTAATCAAACCTATTTAGCCTCTTCTTTCCTCTCTAATCAAACGTATTTAGCCTCTTCTGTCCTATCTAATCAAACGTATTTAGCCTCTTCTTTCCTCTCTAATCAAACGTATTTAGCCTCTTCTGTCCTCTCTAATCCAAATTATTTAGCCTCTTCTGTCCTCTCTAATCAAACGTATTTAGCCTCTTCTTTCCTCTCTAATCAAACCTATTTAGCCTCTTCTGTCCTATCTAATCAAACCTATTTAGCCTCTTCTGTCCTATCTAATCAAACGTATTTAGCCTCTTCTGTCCTCTCTAATCCAAATTATTTAGCCTCTTCTGTCCTCTCTAATCAAACGTATTTAGACTCTTCTTTCCTCTCTAGTCAAACGTATTTAGCCTCTTCTGTCCTATCTAATCAAACGTATTTAGCCTCTTCTGTCCTATCTAATCAAACGTATTTAGCCTCTTCTTTCCTCTCTAATCAAACGTATTTAGCCTCTTCTTTCCTCTCTAATCAAACGTATTTAGCCTCTTCTGTCCTCTCTAATCAAACCTATTTAGCCTCTTCTGTCCTCTCTAATCAAACGTATTTAGCCTCTTCTGTCCTCTCTAATCAAACGTATTTAGCCTCTTCTTTCCTCTCTAATCAAACCTATTTAGCCTCTTCTTTCCTCTCTAATCAAACGTATTTAGCCTCTTCTGTCCTCTCTAATCAAACCTATTTAGCCTCTCCTGTCCTCTCTAATCAAACGTATTTAGCCTCTTCTGTCCTCTCTAATCAAACGTATTTAGCCTCTTCTGTCCTATCTAATCAAACGTATTTAGCCTCTTCTTTCCTCTCTAATCAAACCTATTTAGCCTCTTCTGTCCTCTCTAATCAAACGTATTTAGCCTCTTCTGTCCTCTCTAATCAAACGTATTTAGCCTCTTCTTTCCTCTCTAATCAAACGTATTTAGCCTCTTCTGTCCTATCTAATCAAACGTATTTAGCCTCTTCTGTCCTATCTAATCAAACGTATTTAGCCTCTTCTTTCCTCTCTAATCAAACGTATTTAGCCTTTTCTGTCCTATCTAATCAAACCTATTTAGCCTCTTCTTTCCTATCTAATCAAACCTATTTAGCTTCTTCTGTCCTATCTAATCAAACCTATTTAGCCTCTTCTTTCCTCTCTAATCAAACGTATTTAGCCTCTTCTGTCCTATCTAATCAAACGTATTTAGCCTCTTCTTTCCTCTCTAATCAAACGTATTTAGCCTCTTCTGTCCTCTCTAATCCAAATTATTTAGCCTCTTCTGTCCTCTCTAATCAAACGTATTTAGCCTCTTCTTTCCTCTCTAATCAAACGTATTTAGCCTCTTCTGTCCTATCTAATCAAACGTATTTAGCCTATTCTGTCCTATCTAATCAAACGTATTTAGCCTCTTCTTTCCTCTCTAATCAAACGTATTTAGCCTCTTCTGTCCTATCTAATCAAACCTATTTAGCCTCTTCTGTCCTATCTAATCAAACGTATTTAGCCTCTTCTGTCCTCTCTAATCAAACGTATTTAGCCTCTTCTTTCCTCTCTAATCAAACCTATTTAGCCTCTTCTTTCCTATCTAATCAAACGTATTTAGCATCTTCTGTCCTCTCTAATTAAACGTATTTAGCCTCTTCTGTTCTATCTAATCAAACGTATTTAGCCTCTTCTGTCCTCTCTAATCAAACGTATTTAGCCTCTTCTGTCCTCTCTAATCAAACGTATTTAGCCTCTTCTTTCCTCTCTAATCAAACGTATTTAGCCTCTTCTGTCCTATCTAATCAAACGTATTTAGCCTCTTCTTTCCTCTCTAATCAAACCTATTTAGTTTCTTCTGTCCTATCTAATCAAACCTATTTAGCCTCTTCTGTCCTCTCTAATCAAACCTATTTAGCCTCTTCTGTCCTCTCTAATCAAACGTATTTAGCCTCTTCTGTCCTCTCTAATCAAACGTATTTAGCCTCTTCTGTCCTATCTAATCAAACGTATTTAGCCTCTTCTTTCCTCTCTAATCAAACCTATTTAGCCTCTTCTGTCCTCTCTAATCAAACGTATTTAGCCTCTTCTGTCCTCTCTAATCAAACGTATTTAGCCTCTTCTTTCCTCTCTAATCAAACCTATTTAGCCTCTTCTTTCCTCTCTAATCAAACGTATTTAGCCTCTTCTGTCCTCTCTAATCAAACCTATTTAGCCTCTTCTGTCCTCTCTAATCAAACGTATTTAGCCTCTTCTGTCCTATCTAATCAAACGTATTTAGCCTCTTCTGTCCTCTCTAATCAAACGTATTTAGCCTCTTCTGTCCTCTCTAATCAAACCTATTTAGCCTCTTCTGTCCTATCTAATCAAACGTATTTAGCCTCTTCTGTCCTCTCTAATCAAACGTATTTAGCCTCTTCTGTCCTATCTAATCAAACGTATTTAGCCTCTTCTGTCCTCTCTAATCAAACGTATTTAGCCTCTTCTGTCCTCTCTAATCCAAATTATTTAGCCTCTTCTTTCCTCTCTAATCCAAATTATTTAGCCTCTTCTTTCCTCTCTAATCAAACGTATTTAGCTTCTTCTGTCCTATCTAATCAAACGAATTTAGCCTCTTCTTTTCTCTCTAATCAAACGTATTTAGCCTCTTCTTTCCTCTCTAATCAAACGTATTTAGCTTCTTCTGTCCTATCTAATCAAACGTATTTAGCCTCTTCTTTCTCTCTAATCAAACGTATTTAGCCTCTTCTTTCCTCTCTAATCAAACGTATTTAGCCTCTTCTGTCCTATCTAATCAAACGTATTTAGCCTCTTCTTTCCTCTCTAATCAAACGTATTTAGCTTCTTCTGTCCTATCTAATCAAACGTATTTAGCCTATTCTGTCCTCTCTAATCAAACGTATTTAGCTTCTTCTGTCCTATCTAATCAAACGTATTTCGCCTCTTCTGTCCTCTCTAATCAAACGTATTTCGCTTCTTCTGTCCTCTCTAATCAAACGTATTTAGCCTCTTCTTTCCTCTCTAATCAAACGTATTTAGCCTCTTCTGTCCTATCTAATCAAACCTATTTAGCCTCTTCTGTCCTATCTAATCAAACGTATTTAGCCTCTTCTTTCCTCTCTAATCAAACGTATTTAGCCTCTTCTTTCCTCTCTAATCAAACGTATTTAGCCTATTCTGTCCTATCTAATCAAACGTATTTAGCCTATTCTGTCCTATCTAATCAAACGTATTTAGCCTCTTCTGTCCTATCTAATCAAACGTATTTAGCCTCTTCTGTCCTCTCTAATCAAACGTATTTAGCCTCTTCTTTCCTATCTAATCAAACGTATTTAGCCTCTTCTGTCCTCTCTAATCAAACGTATTTAGCCTCTTCTGTCCTCTCTAATTAAACGAATTTAGCCTCTCCTGTCCTATCTAATCAAACCTATTTAGCCTCTTCTGTCCTATCCAATCAAACGTATTTAGCCTCTTATGTCCTATCTAATCAAACCTATTTAGCCTCCTCTGTCCTAACTAATCAAACCTATTTAGCCTCTTCTGTCCTATCTAATTAAACGAATTTAGCCTCTCCTGTCCGATCTAATCAAACCTATTTAGCCTCTTCTGTCCTATCCAATCAAACGTATTTAGCCTCTTTTGTCCTATCTAATCAAACGTATATAGCCTCGTCTGTCCTAACTAATCAAACCTATTTAGCCTCTTCTGTCCTATCTAATTAAACGAATTTAGCCTCTTCTGTACTATCTAATCAAACGTATTTAGCTTCTTCTGTCCTATCTAAGCAAACGTATTTAGCTTCTTCTGTCCTATCTAATCAAACGTATATAGCCTCCTCTGTCCTAACTAATCAAACCTATTTAGCCTCTTCTGTCCTATCTAATTAAACGAATTTAGCCTCTTCTGTACTATCTAATCAAACGTATTTAGCTTCTTCTGTCCTATCTAATCAAACGAATTTAGCCTCTTCTGTACTATCTAATCAAACATATTTAGCCTCTTCTTTCCTCTCTAATCCAAATTATTTAGCCTCTTCTGTCCTCTCTAATTAAACGAATTTAGCCTCTCCTGTCCTATCTAATTAAACGTATTTAGCCTCTTCTGTCCTATCCAATCAAACGTATTTAACCTCTTCTGTCCTATCTAATCAAACCTATTTAGCCTCTTCTTTCCTATCTAATCAAACCTATTTAGCTTCTTCTGTCCTATCTAATCAAACCTATTTAGCCTCTTCTTTCCTATCTAATCAACCTATTTAGCCTCTTCAGTCCAATCTAATCAAACGTTTTTACACTCTTCTGTCCTCTAATCAAACGTATTTACCTCTTCTCTTCTATCTCATCAAAACTATTTAGCCTTTTCTGTCCTTTCTATTAAACGTATTTAAAGTCTTCTGTCTTAGCTAATTAAAGGTATTTAGCCTCTTCTGTCCTATATCATCAAACCTATTTAGCCTCTTCTGTTCTATCTAATCAAACGTATTTATCCTATTCTGTCCTATCTATTCAAACCTATTTAGCCTCTTCTGTCCTCTCTAATCAAACCTATTTAGCCTCTTCTGTCCTCTCTAATCAAACGTATTAACCTCTTCAGTCCTATTTAATCAAACCTGTTTAGCCTCTTTTGTCCTCTCTAATCAAACGTATTTATCCTATTCTGTCCTATCTATTCAAACCTATTTAGCCTCTTTTGTTCTATCTAATCAAACATATTTAGCCTCTTCAGTCCAATCTATTCAAACGTTTTAACCTCTTGTGTCCTCTCTAATCAAACCTATTTAGACTTTTCTGTCCTCTCTAATCAAACGTATTTAGCCTCTTCTGTCCTCTCTAATCAAACGTATTTAGCCTCTTCTGTCCTATCTAATCAAACGTATTTAGCCTCTTCTGTCCTATCTAATCAAACGTATTTAGCCTCTTCTGTCCTCTCTAATCAAACGTATTTAGCCTCTTCTGTCCTATCTAATCAAACCTATTTAGCCTCTTCTGTCCTCTCTAATCAAACGTATTTAGCCTCTTCTGTCCTATCTACTCAACCTATTTAGCCTCTTCAGTCCAATCTAATCAAACGTTTTTACACTCTTCTGTCCTCTAATCAAACGTATTTACCTCTTCTCTTCTATCTCATCAAAACTATTTAGCCTTTTCTGTCCTATCTATTAAACGTATTTAAAGTCTTCTGTCTTAGCTAATTAAAGGTATTTAGCCTCTTCTGTCCTATATCATCAAACCTATTTAGCCTCTTCTGTCCTCTCTAATCAAACCTATTTCGCCTCTTCTGTCCTATCTAATCAAACGTATTAACCTCTTCTGTCCTCTCTAATCAAACCTATTTAGCCTCTTCTGTCCTATCTAATCAAACGTATTAACCTCTTCTTTCCTATCTTTTCAAACCTATTTAGCCTCTTCTGTCATATCTAATTAAACATATATAGACTCTTCTGTCCTCTCAAATCAAACGTATTTAGCCCTTTTGTCCTATCTAATCAAACTTATTTAGCCTCTTCTGTCCTATCTAATCAAACGTATTTAGCCTAATCTGTCCTATCTAATTAAACAAATTTAGCGTCTTCTGTCCTATCCAATCAAACGTATTTAGCCCCTTATGTCCTATCTAATTAAACCTATTTAGCCTCTTTTGTTCTATCTAATCAAACCTATTTAGCCTCTTCTGTCCTCTCTAATCAAACGTATTTAGCCTATTCTGTCCCCTCTAATCAAACGTATTAATCCACCTCTGTCCTATCTAATCAAACCTATTTAGTTTCTTCTGTCCTCTCTAATCAAACCTATTTAGCCTCTTCTGTCCTATCTAATCAAACCTAATTAGCATCTTCAGTCCTATCTAATCAAACCTATTTAGCCTCTTCTGTCCTCTCTAATCAAACGTATTTACCCTCTTCTATCCCATCTAATCAAACGTATTTAGACTCTTCTGTCCTATCTAATCAAACGCATTTACCCTCTTCTGTTCTATCTAATCTAACGTATTTAGACTACTACTACTACTACTACTACTACAACTACACCTCCTACTGTTTGATGTCCATCTTATCCTACGATGATATCCTACTGATTTTCCCCCAGTATTTCCAATTTCCCTATAGCTATCGCCAATTGTTTGAAGGGGTGTTCATGGTTTTTTTGGTGATATCTTTATGCTTGAGTATTCGTCTAGTTGTTTTACCTGGCTCTTTTCTCAGTTGAGAGAACAGATCTGTATTGGCAGTGTTCTGTCCTCAATTCTGTTCAAGTGACCAATCTATTTGAGATTGCGTTAGACGAGTATATCATTCATTCCAGTGAGATTTAGATTTCTCCAAGATGAATTTATTTGGGATATGCTGCCACCACTTGACATTTAGTATTTTGCGTGAGTGACGCATTATCTAGACATAACGTCTTCGGGTATTTGCATTGTATACTGTCCAAGTTTCTGCACCGTACAAGAGGGATGAGAGAATCTTGGCGCAGTACACGGCACATTTAGTTTTTATGGAGAGGTCTTTGTTGATCTAAACTTGCTTCCTTAGCCCGCCAATGACATTGGAAGCATTTAACATTCGTGTATCTAGTTTTGCATCTAGTCTATTTTTGTTGGAGTCTGTGGAGTCAAGATATTTGAATTTGTTTATTTATGTTAGTACCTGGCCTTCTATCTGTATGTCTTCGCCAATGTCATGAGATCTCGGAGAGGGTTGGTCAATAACCTCGGTTTTCTAGAGGTTTATTTTCAGTCCTAATGCCTTTGCAGATTTCGAGAAACAGGTGATTATTTTCTGTAGTATATCTTGGTAGTTGTGTGCCACGAAGACAGTGTCTTCAGCAAATACGAACTCACGTACCAGAACATGTCTGGTCTTCCTTACAGACAAATTGACGAGCATTAAAGAGGTTTGTCCCTGCTCTACTCTGTCTCTATATTCCATGGGTGAAATCGATGAAGGCATCAGACAAAACCATCGAAAGAAAAATCGAGAAAAGTGTTGGGGGCCAGAACACACCCCTGTTTCCTTCTTAACCGGACTGATACCTTCATTCCTGAATGCAAGGCAGATACGAGTTTGAAGTGGTCCGGACATCCTAGTTTCCCCGAGATGTTCCACGGCGCTTTCCTGTAGAGGGCTTTTGAGAAATCGACAAATATCATGTAAAAGGGCATAATTCTGTTCAGTACATTTCTTTATTTTTTTGTCAGGCGAAGATCACATGTCCGAGGTTCTCGGTTTGTGCGGAACTCGCATTTTGTCTCGGGTAGGAGATCCTGCGTTTTGGGTTTGTAGTCTGTTGAGCAGTATGTGGGCAAACACTTTCTCTGGTGTGGAGAGAAGTGAGATCCCATGGTAGTTGCCATGATCTCATCAGCCTCCCTTCTTGAAGATGGTAACTAGTTGGACATCCTTCCAGTCTGCAGGGATTTCAATGTTTTCTCAAGCTTCTCTGGTGTGGAGAGAAGTGAGATCCCATGGTAGTTGCCATGATCTCATCAGCCTCCCTTCTTGAAGATGGTAACTAGTTGGACATCCTTCCAGTCTGCAGGGATTTCAATGTTTTCCCAAGCTGCTTTTATGATGGTGTTGAATATCTCGACAAGCCTCCTACCTCCACTCTCAATAACTTCTGGGTGCAGTCTGTCTGTGCCTGAAGACTTTCCGTCGTGGAACATATATAGTTTTACTTCATTCAGGTCCGGGCGTTTACACATCCAATGTTGGGTTGGTCTTTGTTCAATGTTATCAAACACACATTGTTCCACTGTTGACGGTTCATTGAGCAACGTGGCAAAGTAGTCCTACCTGGGAGGAAAAAGCTTATGCCTCTCAGTTATTTTGTTGTTGAGAGCTAGCAGTTGTTCTGGGTGGTTCATCCACCCCCAACCAGAGCTCATGCTTTGATTAAAAACCTTTTGGGGTCATTAGAGTCTGCAGGTGTCTAAAGTTCAGCCGTTTTTGTCAGCCACCAGTTATTTTTGAGTTGTTGGCATCTCTGTTGGAGAAGTTGACAGCGTTTTCTATATTTGGCCTTAGAAGACTTGGTGTTCTTGCTAAAGATGTTATTCCTGGCTAGGTTCCTGCTGTTAATAAACTTTTTTAGTTTCATGCTGTTTCTGTTGAACCAGTTTTCATGCTTCCTTACTGCAGGACAAAGTTTTTCTTTGATGGATACCTTGTACATGATTGATTTGAAATCATTCACTTTTCTTCTACGGTACTTGCTGAAATTTCAGCCAGCCTGTCAATTAGTGAGGCCTGCAGGTCATCACAAGCATTTTATCTTTCTTCATTCTCCACTTCACTCGTAGTTTGGTTGTGGACTTGATCATAACATAGTAAATATTATAGTTGACTCCTCTCATCGCTCTTGTGTTCAAAAAGTTTGTAGTCGATGAGGTGCCAGTGTTTAGATCTCGGGTGTATCTTGGAGTTTTTGTGGATTTGCTTATGTTTGAAGTAGGTGTTGGTAACGACCAGCTGGTGTTCTGTACAGATGGATAGCAGCAAATTGACATTGGTAATTAGCCTTTTCCAGTTCCAAACTTACCAAGAACCTTCGGCCAGATATATTGTGATTGGCCAACACGCGCGTTGAAACTTTCAAGAAGGACGGTTTTATCTGCATTCGGGATAGCACGAAGTATCTAGTCGAATTAGTCGTAGAAACAGATTTTCTGAGCTGTTGGTCATAGTTTGAACATAAGCAGCAAGCAGGGCTCAATATCAACTGTCGATTCATGAAAAGCTCAGTTTGAATAATCTGTAACTTACTGGTTTGGGATCCTCATAATTACTTTGCAGAAGGCCATTCCCGACCACCAATCCCACACCAAATTCACTTGTGTCTGTTTAGGCTTTCCCGCTCCTGTAGAAGATGGAAAGGCTGATTTGAGGTTATACGTTTGTTGGATGTTTTTATCCTGACCGACGTCCTGCCAGTATGGCAATTTTTCTTTGTTGGAGTACATGTTTCGAAGGTTTAATGTTTATCAAATATGTTTGAAAGAGAAAATGCCCACATACATATCTAGCTAGTTATATATATATATATATATATATAATGCAATTAGAAGGAAATTCAAACGCGACATGATATATATATATATATATATATATATATATATATATCATGTCGCGCTACTAGCACGGATTTACCTGACTCTCTCTTGCCATTCGTCTCTATCATCCATCGCTTCCGGTAGGTCCTCTTGACTACATCCTGTGTCATTACAGAGCTCTTGTAGATAGGTTGGTTGGTTGTTCGAGTTTTATGGCATATCAACCTTTGTAGGTTATTTAATGCCAAATCCATTTTTATACAAATAATCGGTTCTATTTCAAACAAATCAGTTCAGCATGAGTACACCGTTCGTCAAAAACTCTTCTATTTCAAGCTATTCCGTTTAGTCAAACAGTTCTATTTCAAACGATTCAGTTTAGCATAAGTACGCACTTTATATTTAACCCATAAATAGGAACCTATCAGGTGCTACCACTCCGGGCCAGAGAGGATCTTGGAACGATGGCAATGAAGAGGTGCTCCACATTACCCAAAGCTCCAGCAATACTGGAACCTCACCATCAGATTTTTTAGTGTTATATCGTTGTGGGTGGGGGTCTTACCCTTCTGCAGAAGTGCAGTCGATGTATTCAACAGCCCCAGACGACAGGGCAAAGATAGGTTCTAGTTGGTTGCATGTCCGTGCGAAAGGTTCAATAGGAGTTCGTCCTTATTTCTCCAGCAGTGTCTCGCATGTCTTGTCCGTCTTATTTGGATGATTTTAGAGATGGGAGGTAGGAGACCGTACAGCTATTGTTTTGTCTGATGTTGCTTCCATGATTTGTTGAATATAGCTCGTAGCATTCTTGTGCAATTCCTGTCTAGCCTTTTCCCCATACACTTAGTCAGCATCCATATGGTGCATCTGTATTGTAGAATTGACACAACTGTTCTTTGGAAAAAATGCGTTTTTATTTTATTGTATAGGTTTGACTTCCATATGATCAATAACCTATCGATAGCAGTCCATGCCTTTGCTAGTTGCATATTGATATTATTTTCGGTAGATGAGACACTGCTTCCGATGTAGGTGAACTTATCCTTTAATCTTAGAGTCATCATTTAGTGTGGAGATGTCTCCTATTTTTTTTTTATTAAAATACATGTACTCCGTTTTCCCTACATTGACACAGAGGCCAATGCTACCTGCTGCCTGCTCCAGATAATGTAGCAGGGATTCGACTTGGGTTGGTGCATTTGCCAAAAGCGCTATGTCATCTGCGTAGTCTGCGTTCGTGATAGTTTATGCGGAGTATCGCCTGCTTCTTGTTTTTTTTTTTTTTTTTTTTAGTGTAAAACCATTTTCTTTCTTGAGATCTATCGACATTCGAAATTGATTATAAACAGATATCGACGTCTATGTTGATTATGAACAGATATGGGGCTAATGTATCCACTTGCAGACGATCAATGTCAAAGAAATCTGTTTACATCCGGTGAGGGAATTTTTATTTTCGTGTTTTTATAGAGCATCGTGATGGTTGCGTCAGTTTCTTTGGGGGACCATAGGCTAGAAATATTTGCTCCATCTTCCTTCTGTGTATAGAGTCAAATGCCTGGGAGAAATCTACAAATAAGAGTGTCACCTTTAAGTTATATATATATATATATAATCAGTGTTATATATGTATATATATAAAACACTGATTATTTGTTTTTTTTTAGCATTGAGAGAATACAACCTAGGATGATGACCGCAACGTTTAATGGCAACCCCAAAGCAACGATCATCTCCTGCTACAGCCCTACCAATGTCAGCGAAGAAACCGAACTAGTCACCTTCTACGAGGAGCTATCCTCCCTAGTACGTAGCATTCCGAAACACAACCTGCTAGTCATTGGCGGAGATATGAATGCACAAATCGGGAAAAACAGAAACAACAAATACAGCCTACACAACACGTCAAACAGGAATGGACAACATCTAATTGATTTCATGATAGAAAATAGATTAACATGCCCCAATACAAACTTTCAAAAAAGGGAGGGAAAATTATGGACCCACACATACGCGAACAAGAGTAAAGCACAGATAGACTACCTCTTTATAAACAGAAAATGGAAAAATAGTGCGATGAATTGCGAGGCATACTCCACTTTCGA
The DNA here is from genome assembly GCA_963585895.1 of Sepioteuthis lessoniana. Lineage (NCBI taxonomy): Eukaryota > Metazoa > Mollusca > Cephalopoda > Myopsida > Loliginidae > Sepioteuthis > Sepioteuthis lessoniana. The sequence continues at coordinate 19,479 of CAUZXS010006264.1, read as the reverse complement.
GGGCGTGTCCTCCGATCATCGAATAGTCACGACCAAAATACGTCTAAGCCTACGAAAAAACGCCACACGAACAGTGACAACTAGGCGCTATGACTGGGCCCTACTTAACAACAGAGACATTAGAGACAAATATGCATTAGGATTAAGAAACAGATTCGAAACATTACAAGAGAAGACAGAAAAAGTTACCCCAAATGACGAATATGAAAACTTTGTTGAAGCACACCTAGAAGCGGCATCAAAGTGTATCCCAACAAAACCTAGAACTAAATATAGAGTCCCTTGAGAAACGTCAGAGGTTAGAGAAAAACGTGCACTCGTGAAAACTGCCTCCAAAAGCTATCGGAAGAACCCAACAAACACAAATGCCCGAAAACTAGAAAAAGCACAATATCAATTAGCAGGAATATATCTAAAAGAACAGGCAGAATACATACAAAATCAGATAGATAAGATTAGAGACTCGGTGGAAGATAGACAATCCAGGATAGCCTGGCAAACAATAAACGAAGTAAGTAGAAGGAAGAGCACAGCCAAAGCAAAATTGAAAGCTGCAAGCCAACAAGAAAGAGTAAAACTGTGGGAACAGCATTTCAAAAATCTACTAGGAAGCCCACCGAAAATAACGGATGAACCGATCACCAGAATTATCAGTAAGCAATTAAACATTAAACTAGGGCCTTTCACCAAAGAAGAACTCGACTCGGTTCTTAAAAAAATTAAAAATAGGAAAGCTGCAGGGCTAGACGAGATCCCCCCAGAAGTGTGGAAGACTAGACAATTCGACGATATACTGCTCCAGCAATGCAACGCTGCCTATAGTCAAAATAGGATAAAAAGATGGATGAAGGGATGCATCCTTCCTTTCCCTAAAAAAGGCGACCTCGGATTAGCCAAGAACTACCGAGGGATAACGCTTACATCCATAGCAGCCAAAATCTACAATGCCCTACTACGAAACCGCATAGAACCCAAAATAGACAACATCCTTAGGAAAAACCAAAATGGCTTCCGGAGAAATAGATCCACAACCTCACAAATATTGACCATCCGTAGAATCCTTGAGAGCGTCCGGGCAAAAAACCTTCAGGCGACATTACTATTTGTCGACTTTACCAAGGCATTCGATTCCATCCACAGAGGGAAAATGGAACTAATCCTACTAGCATACGGCCTACCAAAAGAAACCGTAGCAGCAATAATGATCCTCTACAAAAACACAAAAGTAAAGGTACGTTCACCAGATGGAGACACGGAATACTTCGACATTGTTGCAGGAGTACTACAAGGAGACACGCTAGCCCCATACCTCTTTATCACCTGTCTAGACTACGTGCTTAGAACTTCGATCGACAAAATCAGAGAAAATGGCTTCGAGCTGACTAAGAAAAGAAGCAAAAAGTACCCCGCAAAAACAATCACAGACGCCGACTACGCTGATGACTTAGCGTTACTGGCGAATACGCCTAATCAAGCAGAGACACTACTGCATAGCTTGGAACGAGCTGCAGCAGGCATTGGCCTCCATGTCAATGCGCACAAAACTGAATATATGTGTTACAACCAAACGGGCAACATTACCACTCTAGACGGAGCCTCTCTGAGGCTAGTGGACAAATTCACCTGCCTAGGAAGTAGCGTCTCATCAACAGAAAACGACATCGACACACGGCTGACGAAAGCATGGACGGCTATAGATAGGCTCTCAATAATATGGAAATCAGACCTGACCGATGAAATGAAGCGCAGTTTCTTCCAGGCAGCAGTTGTATCGATACTGCTATATGGATGCACTACATGGACGCTAACCAAACGGCTGGAGAAGAAACTTGACGGCAACTACACAAGAATGTTGAGAGCAATACTGAACAAGTCCTGGCGACAACACCCCACGAGACGCCAACTGTACGGCCACCTACCTCCCATCACGAAAACTATACAGGTCAGACGAGCCAGACACGCCGGACACTGCTGGAGAAGCAAAGACGAGCTCGTAAGTGACGTACAAATATGGACCCCCACATATGGCCAGGCAAAAGCAGGACGACCAGCCCGAACTTACATACAGCAGCTATGTGAGGACACAGGATGTAACCCAGAAGACCTGCCGGAGGTGATGAACGATAGGGAAAAGTGGCGAGAGATGGTCAAGGATATCCGTGCTGGCGGCACGTCTTGATGATGATGATGATGATGATTTGTTTTTTACTTGTGACTAAAAATCAAAACAACCAATCAGAATTCAAGATGATTCAATTTCCTTCCTGATTTAAAAAAAAAGCCGGATAACCTGACTAAAGAAGACTAAGTGTTTTTTTATCAACAAAGTTTTCCACTTTTAGTTTTACTTTTTTAAACACTCAATCAATTCGTCTTAAAAATTCGAATTAAAAACAAATGAATCAAATTTGATTCTATTTGTATTTTTCCGTTTGAAAATTTGTTCAAACTTCGAAATAGAAAATGAAATTTTAATCTTTATCTGCGATCAAGTTTTTTCTTTTTTTGCCAAATATTCCCAATTTATCAGAAAATCTTCCTTTTTCTTCTTCAGTTCATTTAATTCCAATGTAAACAAGTAAAAAATTTCAAATAGGTTTATAGAAAAAAATTAAAATTGCTCGTGTTTTACTTTTTAAAAAAATCGGTAGTTTTCCAGTTACATGAAAAGATAAGAAAATAGAAGCTAAAATATTTTCTAAATTATTTTTTCAAAAATGATTTTTATAAATTAATTGTTATATTGATTAGTAAAAAGTAAAATAATCATCAACGATAACAGCGTTCATTCAAAGGAATAATAAACATTTTTTTCTGAACTTAAAACATGTTTAAAACCTTTTTGATAACATTTAGGTAAACATTTATTATATAAAACACATTTTAGGTAACATTTAGGTAAATATTGTATCTAAGTAAAGTTGACGACCTTAGTCGAGGGTGACCCCAAGGCAACCTTTTCAAAAGCTACCACACTGAGGTGTAGGTGAGGGAGCTACTCCATTATGTGGATTGCTTCACTTTACCCTTGATCCTTACCTTATAATGCTGAGTGTTAAGCAAGGTGGCATCATGTACTATTTTTTGAGTTTTTGGTATGACTCGACCTGGGATATATATATATATATATATATATATATATATATATATATATATATATATATATATATATATATATATAAGTACTATAATGCCCGTACCTGCCACCAGAAAAACACTTCTTTTAAAGTAACAAGGGTAAAAAAAGAAAAATGAAAATTAAATGAATAATGGGAATTTTATTGCGTGATGTTAAAACTGTTGATGGAAACAAAACAAAACAAAATTAATTAATAAATAAATAGAACGAAACTTTAAATGTTTTTCAAACAAAACAAAAACTGAAAAAGCTAAAAATTAAAGTAATTATTTTTCAAACGGGCAGAAATTAAAAAAAAAAATCTACTGCTGAATCTGATCCAAAAATTTTAATGTTATCCACAAAGCTTGAACAAGTTTTTTCATTAACATTTGCTTTTAAATAAATTCCTTGTGTTTTATCAGTTTTTCCTTTTGACAAAAAGCTGTAGCAATCACGATATTTTTATGTGTGAATAAAGTTAAGTTAAATTTAAACTTAATTATTCACGACTTCACTTTTTTCTTTATAGTAAAATTTAACTTTCAACGACTTCCGTGTTATTTACTAAAAAAAAACAAACCAACAAAAAAACAAACAAACCACAAAACAAAACAAAAAACAAAAACAAAACAAAACAAGTTCAACAAAATTTGAACCCATAACAACAATTAGCTTCAATTTTTACTGCGACTACTACTAACTACGACGACGACGACGACGACGACGACATTTGCTGGTGACAGTTATCACAACTAATATTGCTACAACTAATTTGGGGATCTCCACTGACTATTACATCCATCATTGTTACTAAACATTATTACTTGAGCTATAATAGTGTTGAAATTGCAACTATCATCACTAATCACGACTATTCTTACAACTTCATAGCTTTAATCATTTTCAAGTAATCAGAGTAACAACGACTACAAAGGGCACCTGCAGCAACAGAGAGCAGTTAACTGTCAATCGAGTTTCACAAGCCGTTGTTAGTCAGGTTGATCCTCCATTTGAGTGCCTTACTGTGTTGTGTGGCCTTGTACCAAACTAAGCAACTCTTAAAACACTTTCCTAAGTACCACGACCAGTCAGTCGAGTACGATAATATCCATCATCATCATCATCATCAACAACAACACCACCACCACCACCACAAACTATAACATCTTTCCACTCCCTTTATCGCCCACTGTACTAAAATGATGGTTTATTAATTTTATAAACCACCTCAAGTGAGATCCATCCTCACTAGATGACCTTTTATCAGACTAAGCGAGCCTTAAGATTTCGTTACAGGTATTTTACACTTAAGGCACCTGCGATCTAGTCTCGTAGGTCATCGCTGTGGCAAGTTCGATCCTCATTAAATGCCTTGTTGTGTAACACTAAAGCTAATAAACTGATTACATACTTACTACTATCTAACTATTAATACTTGCTCTGTATTGATTATTATTAGCCCCCCCCCCGATACTTTAAACTACTATCGTCGCAACTGCTTACGAGTAAGTATTGCTTATCTTTCAACTATCATCAAAAATAATTCCTCATGTATTTTGTTGTTGATAGTCAGGACTGTTCTTATTGAACCTATTTTTTTTTTCTTCAGTGAAGTACCATGACTACTATTCCTTACTCGACTACGATCGCTACTCTTACTAATAATTACTGTAAGTAATCACTACCAATACCACCATTACTACTACTACTGCTGCTGTAGTTCCTTCCAGTTGTAGACAGCAGACATGGACATCTGAAGGAATGTAAGAGAAAAAGCCTGGATTTTTACGTGGAAGAAGAAGAAGAAGAAAAATCGGGGAAAAACCACTGAAAAAGAAAAGGATTATTGTCGTCTTTCTTCGTTTCTATAAATCTTGTTCTTTTATTTTCACTGGATGGTGTAGTGAACCATGTCGTTTTTATTTAAAAGAAAGATATTTCCTCAGCTGCTAACACTCAATTATTAGTCTCCTTAACACACTAAACTGGGGTAAATCAAAAAAAAAAAAAAAAAGTTAAAGGAGATAAAATATTCCTTATCTTGAACGAAAGAAAAGTTGATATTTTATTTACCACTTGCTTTCCACTCGCAAGCCTTTCCCCCCCTTTTTTTTTAATAACTTTTTTGTTACTGATTGTGATTATTGTGGTTTTTCGATTTTCTGGGAAACCCTAAGGGGCCCCATCTTTTTGGCCTTCTCTCTTTGTTTTGCTTGTCATCTGGACGAGACAGTATCGACTTTTCTTAACAAGTGACAATGGAGTAAAAAGCTATTTAACCCAGAGGATTTATTATGGGGGAAGATAATGTGTGGACAGCTTCTGGCAAGAAGAAATACGGAGTAGGTAAGTAAAAGTTTTACTTCATCGTATAATTTTCTCTCTTTTTTCCCCCATATTTTCTAAGAAATAATCTGTTGTGTTGATTTGTCTTCTACGACTACTACAACATGTGTACGGAAATAAGGGTTCATTGCTTTTATTTTTACCATGCCTCATATTGTAAGTAAGCTTCTTTTTTTTTTTTTTTTTTTTATAAGGATGAAAAAAAAATCAAGAGAATTTTATATATTCAAAAATGTTGAATTTAAAAAAAAAAAGATTTCTGCATTAAATATGGTATTGGAGGTGTGGCTGGTCATGTGATTGCTTTTGTGAAATTACTTTGAAGTCTTGAAGATAAATAAGGAAAAAATAGATTTTAAAAAATTTTTCAAGCTAAAAAAAAAAAGAAAAAGAACTTAAAATTATTTTTTATTTTATCTCACGCTTCCTAACTTTAATTGCAAATTGGGGTAAATAGAGGATTGAAGAAACTGAAAAAAGCTCTTCTATAAAGTTTTTGAGTGGAAAAAGAGAAATAACTTTAAAAAAAATACACGCTCCCACTTGAGTAACTTAAATAAGTAAATTAAACATTTAGAATACGGAATGTTTTTCCTCATTTTTCAAACAATTCAATTTGTAAACAACCATTCCTTTCCAGCTTTCTAGACTCTGTTACAATAATGACAACACTTATGACTTATAGGAGAAAAAAAAAAAAAAAGGATCCAAAAATTCTAACTATAATTAGTTAATTTGGCAATTTTAAATTTTTCTTTTTAAAGTTTCAATTTAATTTCCCAGGCTTAACTTGAACTTCTAGTTTATAACCCAGACAACTATTATTGCCTAATGATTAAAAAAAAAAACCCAGGTTGGGGGCAGTGGTGGTTAAAATGACTACGTCGTTCTTTTGTTTATTGTAACAAAAAAATAGCAAGGATTTCTTTTTCTTAAATCTTTTTAACTAATAGTGACCTAAACTCGATAACATTTTTTTTTCTTCTCTGCAATTGTCTTTTTCATTCTTTTTACTTTCGAGTTTGACAATGCAACACTCGAGTGACTTGTGTAATATTGTTCAGTTTACAGTTAAAAAGGATTTATTTAAATTAACAGCTGACTTGCTAAAAATGGCTTAATATGGTATACAAAAATAAAATGAAGAGATATTGAATATCTGTTCGATATGGTTATTTTCCCCTCCTTTGATTTTTTTTTCCAAAACGTTAAATGTTAAGATTTTAACATTATTTTTTGTCAGATGGGTGGGTGGTTATTCGTTGTGTCCTTACTTGACAAAACTGAAACAATTCAAGCTCTTTTGGACTAAATTTAAAAGGCATTTGAGGTGGTTTAAAGAAAGTTTTTATTAAGAAAAAATACAACTGCTAGACTACAGTTTTTTTTTAATATTTAACTGAAAATTCCCCCCCCCTAATTTGTGATTTATTTACAATAACAGTTCAATGTAAATAAACTATTAAATGCTGTTTTTTGTGTCGTAGTAAATCGTATTTATTTTTCTTTTATTGCCAATGATGATTAATTGTTTTTCTTTCGTTAAATATTAAAAAACAGCAACAAAAAATATTTGGTGGTGGGCAAATACGAAGCTTTTTCTTTCTTTTCTTAGTTGTCGTTGTAACTTTTATTCTCTGAATTTGACATGAAAGACTTTTTTCATTTGTCTAATAATCCACCATGTGCTCTAGATTTTGTGTTTGTGTCACAAGTGAAAGAGAAAAAGATTCAAGTGTGTGTGGTTTAAAGTATCTTTTTCCTTTCCAATGATAATGTTGAAAGCCGTGGGAATTCTCTTTCCTCATCAAAGAGGAGGCTGGCTTCAAAATTGTTTTTCACATGCATACAGTTGCAGATAGTTATAAGACTGCAATTATTTTTATCACTGCTGACCTTTTTTAATCTTTTTTTAAACCTACTTTTATCAAAATTTTCTTTCAAACTCTCAATTTTTTTTTAATAAAGCGAGGGGAAGCATTTGTTTGTCTCTTTTAAAATTTTGTTATTGGTGAGGAGTGTCTCTTTTTTCAACAAATTCGCCAATTCATTTTCATTCCCTCACCCAAACCATAACATTAATGGATCTAAACGTACCAACTTCCTTGTTTGCTTGCTTTTGTAGCTTAATTTCTTCTTTTTACTTTTAACACTCACCATTTAATGCCTCCCCCCCTCCGTTGGCAATTTTTCCTTTATCACTTCATTTCCTCATACAATTCCTTCCCCTAGCTTAGAGCTAAAAACACTTACCACAATTAATATAAAATTTGTGGAGTTAACAATTTTTTTTTCTCTAGAATCCTAATGGGTAACTTGAATTTGAAATTACTTATTCATTTTTAATTTTGTCACAGGCGCATTAAAGTAAAAAAAACAAAACAAATGTGCTTTTTTCTCACTAATGGAGCCCCCCTAAAAAAACACATAGCAACTTGTCATTAATAAATTTGTTAAACTTGAAAATGAGAAATGAATAAAAAATGATCCAAGTTGATTATTGGCCTATATATATGATGAATCGATGTTATATTGGTTGCATTTGTTGGTGGGTCAGGCGCAAAACAATGACCACGTGTAGCTCCCGTGTCAGTCATTGGGATTTACACCCCGCCCACGCTTCACATGATAATCAGATGTTTTAAAGTGGTCGTCTAGGAAAACTGCATTTTTCATGGCGTGATGTCTTCTAAGTGAAGAAAAAAATCATTTCTACTACATAATTTTCATGATAAACTAAATAATAAAAAATAAATTTTTCCAGTTTTCATAAGGACAATATTAATTTAAAATTGAACGCAGTTTGAATTGGAGATTCGTTTTTTGCCTATATTTTCATTAACTTATCAATTATATCAAAAAGTTGTTAAACGTCTGATCTGTTTATGTTTTATTATTGATCTTCTAACATTCTAATCTTTGTTATTTGAAGTTCATGTCAACAATTTAAAATATTCTTTAAGAGTTTTTTTTTTTCTTTGTGCTTATTATAAAGTTTCCATGTTTGTTTTTTCGTAAAAAGCAGAAATGAACTTGAACTTAACTTTTTGCGTGATTGAATTTGTTTATGGCTATCAAGAAAATATATTCTAAATAAATATCAATTTAAGATATTGACTGACTTGCCACATCTTTACCTTCTATATTTATCTGCAGAAATAATTTAAAAAACAAAACAGTTTTTGCATTTCGTTGATCTTTGTGCAGTTTTCAAAAAATTATTAAAGAATGAAAACCAAGATTTTTATAGAAATAATTTCTAAGTACTCAGTTTTCTCAAAAAAAAAAAAAAAAAAAAAAAATCTGGCTCTTTAGAAAATTTAATTTTTGAAGAATTTATTATCCTATTTACCAACCCCTCCGCTCGGGCAGGATATGACACAAGGTCAATTTTTTAAGCGGAGTTTAACAGGTTTGAATTCAGAGTTTTCCTTCTCCTAGACTAGTTGCCTCACCAAGGCTGAAGAGCCTAGTCTGTCCTACTATTTACCCATAGCTGGAGGGAGAATAATTGGATTCATAACTTTCCCAAGGGTATTAGTGCTATGTGAAATGCAATCAGTCTCGTCCAGGATTTGAACTCGTGTCGCCGTGTCCAATCCCTAGGACGATAACCATTACTCGCCAACAAAACAACGATATGGTAGCGAGACAAAAATTTCCAATCAACTTTTTTTTTTTTTTTTTTTTTTTTTTTTGTAATATCTTGACAATTTGAAATTTTCTGGAAAGAAAATGAATTAAAAAAAAAAAGTTTTTTTTAATTATTGATGAGTAAAGGGTTAGCCCCCGCTCGATGTCTCTGGATAAAAAATTGATTTCTCTCTGTTTTCAAAATTTTTTTTACTCTATCCTTTTTGTGTGTGGTGGTGGCACATTTTCATCTTTTTTTTTTTTTTTTGTTTTTTTTTTTGTTAATGGTTGGAATTCAAGGGTTCAAAAACATCTAAAAGATTTTCCTGTAGAAAACCCAAAGAACAAAGTGTTGGATCATACTCTCAAATACTAAGGCTTTCTTTACTCGGTATTCAAGTATCGTGTTTGTTTTGGATTTATGTCAATAGATTCTCTGATACTATATATATTTCAGGATGGTAACCTTGTAATTCGCTTTTTAAATAAACTGGTCATCTACTTTTTTGATGTCCACAAAAATATTTAGCAAAAAACGTTTTACAAGTATAGCGAGACGGTGAATATTTATGTTTGAATATTTTATCCAAAAAGTTTTTCAAAGATGCTCTACTGCATTCAAACTTTGCCACAACTAAAATACAAGATGAGACACAAAATATCAAATGAATATTCAAGTCAATTATTGTGATGGGTTTAGGTAACAAATTTAATCACAAAAAACCACAATCCTAAGATTTTAATAAGTAACAATATTTGACTAACAATTAAACTTTTAATGAATCCTGTTCAAATACTTTTGAGAAATGTTTAGGGTAGTTACTCAAATACATTTGGCAAGTTTTCCATGGATAATTCACTTTTTTTTGTCTTTTTGTGAAGACAAATTGATCACTTCTTTTTTTTTTTTTTTTTCTTTTTCTTTTGCAGTAAAGCCATTCTATAACATCATTAAACCTTCATTTTCATGTTCTTTAGTAAATAAATTGTGCTTTTTAAGTTTCTGACCTTGAATTGATGCTGAACATGGTGGAACAAGTTAAAAACTATTGTTGTGAGCATAATAAAGTAGTTGGCGACCGTAGTCGAGGGCAACCAGAAGGCTTCCTTTTCAATAGCTACTACACCGAGGTGTAGGGGAGGCTGCTACTCCTTTCCCTGGATTGCTCCACTTTACCCTCGATACATACCTTATATTGCTGAGTGTTAAGCAAGGAGATATCAAGTACCATTTTTAAAATCTTTGGCATGACTCGATCTGGGATTGAACCCAAGTCTCCTGGGCCATTGGTGAACACTGTACTCACTAAGCCAATGAGCCGGTTTATGCTTTAAATATGAGACTCAATGTTGTTAACAATATCAATCAAGTTATGAAAGTACATAGATATTTCTATGAAGAGGAAAAGTCAATTAGATTGAACTGTTCGCCTAATTAATTATGATTTGTATTAACTTAGAGTACGAAGAAAGTTATGAAATGAAATGTTCATAAAATATTTACTGTTTTCATTATAGTTTCTTTTGATAAAATTTGTTTTGTGTGTGTGTGTGTTTTTATGAACTGAGGCATATTTGACACAGAAGAGCTTTTCAAGATTTTTGAGTCAATCTGGAATAGGATGCCTTCATTGATCCCCCTCCGCCCACAGTTTCCATATTATGGTTATATACTAAACTTTGCTTAGTTGTAGCACAAAGTTGAATGTATAGGGCACCCAATGAGATTCAAACTCGTTTGTTAGTAATGGTTTGAGTAATTTTGGAAGATAACTGATCTTACATGAAGTTTTCCTGTTATAGGATTGCCAGAAAAGAGAGAATTGCTTTTAGGCTCAATTATACACTTAAAGTAAATAGTACATTTTTTTTTTCTCCTATGAGGCTCCAGTGCTTGTATAAATCCTAACATTAATTAAATATTGTTTATCCTGTACCCATGATATCTGTTGGTTAGTCATTTTTTAAAAATTTCTCTTGTTTTTTTGGGAGTCCTAATCAAAACTTTATTACGTTTGGATTTTAGTTTAATATTTGTAACAATTTTTGGTTTTATAATAGCTTCTTTTTATGAATAATAATTTTGTCCACCACTTTTGAGTAATGTAGTCTATCAACTTGGTCATTGAAGTTAAGCAATAAGTTTGTTCAGTTCTGAGATGAGTGTCAATTTAGAAACATTAGTTACTATAAAGTAACATTTTGTAAATGACTGTATTTTCAATTGCAATGCACATTAGACCAGTTACAAATTTCAGTTCTTTAATAGATTAAATGGTGGTTTGTCACTGGATAAAATACACAAAACTTTAAGAATTATTTGTGAAAAATCTAGTTATAACATTGACTTTAATAAGCTGAATTGAATGTTGCATCATTTTATGTCTCATTGTTTTGTACATTTGACTATGATTGGAAATTTACTTGTATGTATGATGCAACATTCTGAGACTTCAACTGAGAACCTTTGCAGCTGGAAACTGTAGGCATACCTGTTTTTAATTTTTCTCCACACAGTTTTATTTTGTGTATGCTGTGACCTTCTAACATTTGGCTAAAATTTAGGCTTCAGAAAGTTACATGTGATGAGTATATATGGTATATTAAACTTGTGTTGCTCTAGACATCTGACAATTGTCTCATGTCAACTGGTTCTGTGTTTTTTTTAGGGGAGGGGTTCCCTGATAATCATGTGCAATCTCCTGGGATTGAACCAGGTCATGGTGACTAGTTATATTTTCTTCCTGGGTTGAATCTAACCAATCTGTAACTGACTTATGAGAGACCACTGCTGGTATCATCTTGTTAGACATAGTTCTGCTTGGTTTGACTGTGTCCATGTTCTTCATGGCTATCCTCCCCTCTGCTAATGATGTTTTGATAATAGAAGCTGAGACAGCCACATGAAGTCACTGAAATGATGAACAGGTTGACACAGCCAGTGGTTATATCAAAACAATGAATCCTATGTCCAAGCCGCTTGAGGATTAATTGGTGGGGGTGTTATTTGTTTATCCTTAATGTCAGTTTCTCATAATTTCTATTTTCTTTAAAACAGCTTTTCCAAATTTGGAAAAATTTTCAATCCTTCTTTGGTTGTTAGAGACTTAGATCCACACTTTCTACTCCAACCTAGTTTAATTTGTATCTCTCGCCCATACCTGGTATCAGCAGAGTCGTAGAACACCCTTATTCTTCCCACTCTCTATATTCAACCTAGCCCTCATCCTTGGGTGGGCATCACTGTTTTTATGTGATGAATCTGATTTTTAAAATTTGAAGGTAAAGGGAAGTTTCCTAATTTATCAAATGACTAAATTTTTTTTCTATCCAACTAACCACCCAGACTTTTCCTAATGCAAACAATTCTATTCCTCTCTGACAATCTCAGAAATAAACCAGACCATCTGTTTACTTGCCAAAATCATATTTATTTATTCTAGTCTCCAAGTATCTTCTTTGTCCAGATGATATTAAGCAATTAAGATTCTCACATCAGACCTTCTTGGTTATTTATTTATTTATTAAGCCAAACAAATCTGTTTGCTTTTTTGATAATTTCCTAAACAATTTAGATGGGCCTATCTTTCTAGCTATCTTTTGGCTTTCCAATGTTTTTTTTTTTTTTATTTTTTTATTCGACCTTTTAGATTTTCACGAGTATGACCCTACCCATTTCCACTTGGCCTGTTCCCTTTCAATTGATTTAGCTCACTTCCAGGATCTTGTGTCACTTTTACACCTCTTGAAAAGTTTACTTAGGCCAGCAAAATTTCATTAAAAGGCATCATTTTTCTCAATGAGACTTTTTTTTTCCTAATGGAAAAATTACAATAATTAATGACCCTCCTCCCCCAAATGAAACGCAGTTTCTTCCAAACAGCAGTCATGTCAATACTGCTATATGGATGCACTACATGGACGCTAACTAAACATATAGAGAAAAAGCTTGATGGCAACTACACAAGAATGCTGCGAGCAATATTGAACAAGTCCTGGAGGCAACACCCCACAGAGCACCAGCTGTACGGCCGCCTACCTCCCATCATGAAAACTATCAAAGTTGGACAAACCAGACATGCAGGACCCTGCTGGAGAAGCAAGGACAAGATCATAAGTGATGTTCTCCTATGGACCCCCCTCATATGGCTGTGCAAAAGCAGAACGACCAGCTCGAACCTATATACAGTAGCTCTGTGAGGATATGAGATGTAGCCCTGAGGACCTACCACAAGCGATGAACGATAGGGAGGAGTGGCAAGAGTGGGTCAGGGATATCCATGCTGGTGGCATGACGTGATAATGACAGCCCATCCTAGAAATTGATTCTGTAGATCAGCTGCTTCCTTGCTATGAACTATTTACAATTAGTTGCTCAACTCTAATCAGAGAAGATAGCAATTAGTGTTAAATTGAAAAAAATGCATTTAGTTTTATGGATTAATGATAAGAAACAAATTTCTGATTTTGATTTGGAATATTTTTTATTTATTTTAAACTCCTTTGAAAAAAAAAAAAAATGAGGAGGGCAAAAGTTTTTTCATTCATTTTTTAATAACCCTTTCACACCCACTGGTGTCCCAGTTAAATTCTTTCATTTTAATCTTTAAAACAATTGTACTCAAAATATAAATTTGCATATCCAAAACTTAAAAAAAAAACTTGTTCGTGAAAGAGTTAAACTATTAAGTTCTCTAAATGTTTGGTTGAATACTTTCAAGAGTTTTTATTGAATTATAAAATCTAAAAAGAAAAGAAAAATGAATAAGAAAAAAAAATTAACCAAACTTTATTTGTAAAATCTTTTAAAAAGAAACTTCATCTATTTTGTGTGTTCATCTTAAAAGTAAGGAATGGTGGATATTGATATTTTCTTTATATTTTTGTTTGTACTGATAACTCCTTTTCTTCCTTTTTTTTTTTTTTTATTTTTTTATTTTTTTTAAAATGATTGTTTTATGTTTATCACTTATCTGTGCATAAATTACACACCTTAAAATAAAATGAGATTTTTTTTTTTTTTTACCTTAACAATCTCATGTTAACTTCAGCTATTGTTGATATAATTAAAATGATGACCAAATGACATAATTAATGATGACCAAATTTTTTTTTTTTTTTTTTTTTTTAAGTACTTGTGCTTTGAAAGGTCCCAAAAATTCAAGAAATGGTTTGGTCTGAATTTACAGTTTTGAAGCTTTCATTTACTGATTAGTTCAGTCTAAGGGATAAGGATCACATTTTTGTAGGTAATAAAAAACAAAACAAACATTTGTTGGTAATCAACATTCAATCAACAAATCTTTCTTAATATTTTAATGTTCATCCATATCATTTTCATGTAAATAAACACTAAAAAAAAGAAAAAAAAAAAAGAATTGAAATTGTCAAGTTCAGAGAAGTTTCTTTTCTATCATTAATTATTTGGATGAGTATCTTCATCTTTGTTATTTTGATCATTATTTGACCTTCTATGGTTGTATTCAGATGACTTTCATTGTCTTGCTTATCTTTTCAATAGAAATAACACTGTCTAAAAATTCTGTGATAAAATTTCAAGCTCACCTGAACATTTCAGACTGGAAAAAAATAGAGCCAAATTCTTAACCCTAGTGTCTATACCCACAATACCAATATTTCTACACCCCCCCTTTTTTTTTCTGACAAACTAATGTGTACCCTGTCTTTCACTGACAAACTTTTTTGTTTTGTTCCTTGTTTATTATCTTGACCTCATCTCAGATAAATTTTCTCCCCATATTTTTTGCCAAATCTAAACTTTCATTATAATTCCTTGCCTAATATGGGGCTAACTTTGTTAACATTTCAAAGTAATAGGAGAAACTTTGCTTTTTAAACCAAATCAACTTGGTCCTTTTCATTGATATCTAATTGTTTTACTTATAAAATCCATGATAATAGAAGTAATTACATTTTAATGAGGATTTATGTAATTTAGACTAAAATGCTGTCGCTATTAAAACCATTGATATCTGAACGAAAAACCCAGCATCTCTCATCTCCATTCTACTATTCTACAATTACCCATATGAAGGGTTTTCATTTTTTTCTTTTTGTTACCAAAGAGACTGGAACGAAAGCATTTTACTTATGGAAGTGCATATTGCACACGTAGAGAAGGCAGGAGAATGTATCAACCAAAATAAGTAAGAACAACAAAAAAATAGTCAAATTCTTTGAAAGTGACTATTTTTAGAGATAAGAATTGTTGAGTGGTGAAATTTAATGTAGAAAATGAAATTCCTGTTATTGTAATTTTTAACTTCATGGGTGAATTGAGTTTTTCTATTAACAAGTTATTTTGACTGTTAAATTGGAAAGCTGTGATTATATTGTGAAGATATGTGCTTCCATCTTTCATTTGCACATCCACCCCAATAACAAACTGAATAGTTGAACTGAGGTCATCAACTCGGTCTTTAATAATTATTGACTAATGACTCTCACCAATCCAAAGTTTTGAGTGGCCATGGGGGTGATCAGGATGTCCACCTACCTGAACTTTGAATAAGGTTAACATTTTTAAGTCAAAGGATCATCTTTATAAATAGACCCTCACATATAAAACAAGTGACAAAATAGACTTGCCTTTCTCAAAATTAGTCTTTTGTAAATTGGATTTTTTCTTCTCATTTCTGACTTGTAACAGGATGTTTTAAAAATCCAAATCAGAACAAAGGAAACTTTATTTCCATTCATTCAATTTTCCTCATCTTGTCCAAAGCATTTTTCAAATTCTGGGTTATTATCTTCATTTTTATTGTTTTTAATACAGTATTTCAGCTTATCCATTGATCATGACTACCTCTCCTCTAGTGCACATTATCTTTGACAAAGGTTTGAGTTTTCTTACTTTGTTAAACTGTTATATTCTTACTCAAAAGATGCATAAATACTAAATAACTTGTAAAGATCTCCAAATGCAACTGTTAAGAAAGGGCGAAGAATTTAAAGATATTTTGATAAAATAAAGATGAATATTTCATCTTGGAATTTCTAAAAATGGCATATTTATATTGTCTAAAATATTTCATATGCTTTTTTTTTTTTTTTTTTTTTTTTTTTTTTTTGAAAATACATTGAAAAAAAATTCATTAGTTCAATCCATTTGAGGATGGAGTATAACTATGTTCTATTTTTTCTTGTGTCTTTGCCATTAAAACAAGTCTGTAAATTATTTCTTGAGCCTTTATGGTTAAGAAGCTGATTGAAATTTTCTAGTTTAGTAAATGTCTGTTTATTGAAATATTTGTTTTCTTAAAGTCTTTTGGCTGTGATGCATTTGGTGACAAATCTAATGACTGAAATGCGCACTTTTAACCATAAAATAAAAATCTTGTAAATAAAACAAAAAATGATTAGTTTTACAATTACAACTCTACACTTTGGTGTCGGGGTGGAGGATATTTTACATAAATGTCTGTTTATAGCGAATTTACTAATACTTCTTAACATGACTGTTTTTACTAAACTTTTAGAAGTAAAGAAATTTGTTTTTAGGGCTGGGGGTATATTGAACAAGAGGCATTGGCACAAGATCCTAAATTTTTCTGTAATGTGGATTAATGCTGTGTCTTTCCCCTGCATATTAGATATATTTAGGTGACTCAAGTTGCTCTTGAATGTTTTTTTTTTTTCTTTTTTTTTTTAATTGGAATTTGTATTAAAATAACATGCAAAAAATGATTTGATATTTACTAAGTTACATTTAATCTGATGCACAGGAGTAATGCTTGCTTTGAGAATAGCTAACAAATGAGGGTATAAGAATTGGGATGGGAAGGGAATATACAACTGTTTTGGCCACCAATCACACCTTAATTATTTCTTCTCTTAAAAATAAGTTGAATTAAATTTGGTTTGATAATTTAATTACATCTAATGAGACAAGATGAAAGAACTTGAATAGAAATAATTATTTTTAATGTCTTGTTTTTAATCTAACTTGTTGAAAGAAAAAAACTTTTGAAGCTTAAATTTCCTATTGAAAAGGTGACGCTTGATAAGAGGAAGTCCTTTAAAAAAGAAAATCTCTCCACAGTTATTATTTTAGTTTTAGGAATTGGTGGTAAACATCTTTTATACAGTCTTGGTTACCATTATTGGCTTTTTTAGTTTATCTTTATATAAATTTTCCATTTATTTCTAAATTTGTTTTTTAGATTTTCTACATTACATTCAGAGATTTTGTGAATGCTTACAACTGTGAACAGGACTGTAAATATTGTCTGTATTATAAAGATTTGACTTTTCTGTATTACCATAAAGCGAAAATGGCAAATTGTAATAAGGTTAGAGTAATAATGTTGACATGCTCTTAGAAAATAAAGCAATTTCTAATCCAATTTATTAATAATAGTATGGTGAGGCTCTGGTTCTGGAGTTCTAGTTGAGTGTATAGTACCCACTTCATTGCCATTACTCTCAGGTCCACTCTGACCTGTAGTTAAAGTACTCGTTAGGGTCTCATCTAGGGGTCAAATAAATCTGCATAAAAATGATTTGTATTTGTGCCCCCCAAAAATAACCCTAAGAAACAACTGCAAAAAAAATGTGAATATGAACTCATAATGAACATGATTCCCTTACCTCTAGGCACAAAATAACCCTTGACAAGTGGAAATGTTGTTAAAATCAATCCATCTATCCTAATTGTAATTTCTCAAAGATAACCATTAAATGCTTAATATAAAATCCTTTTATTTGCAGTTAATTATAAATTCTATGAATGAAGATGAATCCACATTAAGTTTTTTTTCTTTTCTTTTTTTTTCTTTATAACTGAAAGTAACTATTTTATGAATGAAATGTTTGTCAAGTTGGGATTTTTTCTTTCCAAAATAAATTTTTCTTTATTTAGCCTGACCTTGCATTTCAATTTTGGTTGATTTTTGTTTATTGAAAGTTTTTTTAATTTATTTATTTTATAGAACAAAAAATGAAGGGAAAATATAATTATTTACAAATTTGTTTATTGATGTTGTAAGATAATTGACTGAAGTTAGATGATTGCTGATAAGTCAGTTGCACTAAATGACCTGCTCCACTCCAGTGGTGGGTGGGTGGGTGTTGGCAGGCAATTTTTTTTTAAATACATGACAATGCTTTTCTCTAGGTTATTGCAGTTGCTTCTACAAAAGCATATCTATTAATTATTTAATGCGTCTATGCACTTATATACTTGATAATTCCTAAACTCATTGGATTCCCATCATGACAATAATTGATGATATTGATGCTTTTAGGAAAGAGTGAAGAATTCTAATTAGCATTTTATTATTTTCATTATATTGAGAACTTGAGTGATTGAAAAATGTTCAGTGTTAAGAAAACTAGACTAAATTATCATTCAGTGGTAAATTGAACTGGGGATTGCTTTATTCTCTAAGAGAAACTTGCTATAATGTACCTTTTTGTGGGGGGGGGGACTGTTAATATGTAACTCTCAAAAATGTCCTATAAATAACACACTTGAGATTTTACATGAAATAATACTTTTTATGCAATGGTGTATGTAAAGAAGACAAAAGGTTGCATCCTTCTTCTCTGTGGAAAGGGAACCTCAGCATCACTAAGAACAACAGAGGCATAACTCTTACTGCTATAGTTGATAAGGGTTTTCTTGATTTTTCAATTGTATTCAACCTCAAGCCGAGAAAATTCTTAAGAAAAATCAGAATAGCTTTCAGAGAAATTCATCTACAACTTCACAGATTCTGACTCTTCATATCATTGAAGGATTACATGAAAAAATCTTGAGGCAACACTATTGTTTGTAGATTTCTTCAAGACATCTTTTTCCATATACAGAGAAAAGATGGAGCAAATGATACTAGCATATGGTTTCCCCAAAGAAATTGTTACTGCTCCAATGATTGTTTTACAAAGACATGAAAGCAATGGTTCACTCACCTGATGGAGACTCTGAATTCTTTGACATTGTCACTGGGGTCTTGTAAGGAGACATTAGCACATATATTTATAATCTGCCTAGATTATATACTTTAAACATTGATTGATCTAATAAAAGAAAATATTCACATTAAAAAGATATCTTGCAGAAACTATGACAAAGATTATCCAGATGATCTAACACTTCTTGCAAATACACCTGCCCAAGATGAATTCCTACTGCATTGCCTGGAACAAGCAGTAGGAGGCATCAACTCAACATGAATGCAAATAAGACAGAGTTCATGTGTTTTTAAAAAAGAGCCATCTTCACTCTAAATGGATTTCTTCAAAGCTTTGGTAGTACTACTGTATGGATGCACTCCTGGATGCTAACAAAAAACATGGATTGCCCAGTCAGCTGGGGCTGTAGAATACACCAACTGCTTTTCTGCAGAGGGGTAAGC
>CAUZXS010006263.1:0-63247 GCA_963585895.1 Sepioteuthis lessoniana | reverse complement strand
AAACTGACATTTCGTTTTTAAAGCTTAATGTATAAATAAAAGTGAATGAAGGAAAAAAATGTCCATAAACTGACAGGAAAATAAACAAGACAATTGTTTGTTTTTCCTCCATACATAAAAACATTGAAATCTGTATTTTTTAAGCATTTTTTTTGATTTTTTAAATTTTTTTTTTGTTTTTACCCCGCTTCAACTATCCCTCACCGGTTACATCTGTGAGTGCCTTGTACATCGGCGCTGTGAGGCTGGCAGTTACAGGGCCAACAACCATTGGAGAGTGCATCATTTGTCATCATACGGTTCTCAAGTAAAGCAGAACCATTTTGTGTAGAATCAGACAGTTGATCAGAAATCAGCTAGGTTTTTCTTTCTCTTCTTTTTTCACCAATAAACTGTAGCACGTATTGCAGACAAGAACTGTTTCTGTTTGAGCAGAAGGGGCTGCAAAAAATAAAGAGAAAGTTTGAAGAGAAAAGATACAAGCAAAAGAAACAGACTGACTATACAATTGATTTTTATTAGCACAATATTTTTTTTAAATGATGCTAAAATTTAGAAAAAAATATAATTTTTATTTAAATTCATAATAATAATAGGAGGAGGAGTCTGTGTTCACACATATACCACCAATTTAATTTCTTAAGAGAGATAATGATTAAAGGCAAATTACAGAATACTTCCTCTTATTTATTTTCAACTAATACTAGGATGAGCCAAAAGTTTTGCCGTTCAATTCAAGGTATTTGTCTTTGTATTTCTGGTGAAGCATGACTAACTCACTGCAAACCAGCACCAAGTTAGCTCCAGATGGTATAAGACAATGGCTTCTACTTTGAATACTAAACTACTTTATGTTGTAAAGCAAATACGTTACCAAAATATTGGAAAACTTTTGACTCACCCTAGCATTTGATATTGAGCTTAATGGTAGTATCCTTTAATTGAGTTGTCTGATCTTCATCTCTAAACTAACTTGTGCTGAAGTGAAGAGTTTAACTAAGATTTTCAGAAATTAAATTAAAGAAAGAGATTTCCCATATAATTTTAGGAGAGAAATCTATTGGTTAAACTGAGAAAGTTTACTGCATCAAAACATTTTTTATTATTCATATTTGAGGAAAAAAAACAACAAAATACTATAAGTCAAACAGAAATAGGAGTTAAACTTTAACTCCCTTCATCAATGTAAGATTCTTGCTTCAATATCCAAATGATAGATTCCTGCTTCTGCCTCCTGGGAAGGTAGGAGTAAACAGGAATAAATACAAAATAAAATGACAAGAAACACTTTTCTTGAAAGACTAACAGAATAGGATAATTTCCATTTGAAAAATACAACTCATGTGAAAACCTTCCCTTGAGTATTACTATCACAATATCTATATATTTGTTGGATTTATAAACTTCCTACAGACTGAATTTTTAAGATGAAGCTTGATAACTGATATTATTTAGAGTATTTGGACTTTATGAATGAGAATAGAATCATTTTTTTTTAAATTTAACCAAGACTTTTTAATTACAGATTTCCATATTGTATTCATCTTGATGATTAGTCTACTCAAGAAGTCACTATAGCCTAATACATGTGCTGATTCTTTGAGAAGTCTTATTCTCCAATGTTTTTCCTTATCTTGATTTCATCCCATAAGGCCATATGGTTTCACTTTTCTTTTCACATGTGGTCACCCATACTTGAATTTTTGATTTCACCTTTTATTACTGCATTTCAACACTCCTCTAACTTTACTTTTAATGGACAGCATACTTTACCACAACGGCATTGAATGGAATATACACAATTCTTGGTCACATTTTCTGTGGGAGGACTGACTTGGAAGAGACATTTTCAAGGAGTTGAACCACTCTTGAATATTGTATTAATATAATATAGACTACATATCTTTTGAATCTTTTCAGTCAGACATTTGACATAAGGGTGTTTCCAAAAAGTTGTCTTAATCTTTATAGCAAAATTAAAAGTAAAATACTTGTAAATTACCTGTAGCTCCAAACAGAGATTTAGGAACTTTCTGAGCACAGCACTTAGCACAAAAATGGTTTCCACAATGGCGACAATAGTACTAAAAAAAAAAAAAAAAGAAAAAAAAAAAAAGAAAATCAAATCAAATATTTAAAAAAAATGTAAAATATACTGTTCTATATGCTGACATATAACTGTTATATGCAATATTAAATACTTTATCAATAATATTTGATGACAATGAATAAACTACATAATATCCATATTTTTACAGAGACCCTAATTTCAACTGAACCAGTTCAATAGTAATTTACTTTTTAAAGGATTTCATCAGTTTGTTTTGAAACTGAATGGCAAGAAAACACTGAATTAAATAGTGAACAAGTTTTAGATCAATCAATTCAAAAAAATTTTTTCTAAATACATCTCACAAACAGATATTTTTACATGAATATGAAGTAATGCAAACAATATTTTAGGAAAATTACAACCCAAAATGAACTTTTCTATCCCAAGGAAAATTTTGGTGTTTGGTCGGATTGCTTTGGTAGTTTCCACTTAAAGTTGCTACTAGGTAATAATGTTACAGCAGATATATCTTGTCAGCAGTTTCATTGCTTTGAATGGAAAAAGAAAAAAGTTGTATTTTGATTGATTGCAAAAGCATGATGTTCCATCATGATAAAGTATGGTCCTGTAAAGTAAAAATCACATCTGAAAAATTTGAAGAAAAATATTCCATAACTCTTTATTTCTCAGATCTTGCACTATCTGAATTTTACAGAACCATATTGACGAATTAATTCTTAAAATACACGAAAAGATGGAAACTATATTCTTTTCCTCTAAAATTTTAGTTATTTTACAAAGATAGTATTTTGAAACCTGTGAATTATTAGAAAGGTATTATTGATTATGATGGAACCTATTTTAATTAATGAATTTTAATCAAATATATTTAAATTTCCCCCCGACCCTATATTCAGACATTACTTATAGAATGACTTCATATAAGAGTAAAGTATCTACCAGCATAATTAGAAGAGTGTACAAGAATTTGAAACACTTCTTAATTTGATAAAATGTGAAAAATATTTTCTCCAGAAATCCAATGTATTTCCAAGTATTTGGAATGCTCACTGGAAAGAGATGTTAGGTTTAAAATAAACTGTTGCAGCACCTTTTGTAAAAGACATGAGGATTTTCCAATAAAGCTAAAGCTGTTTTGAAGAAAGACTTGAAATTTTTCATCCAAATTTACAAAGTGATTTTAGACTTACCCTCCGTTTTAAAATTGAGGAGAATGACACATTGCAAGCATTACAAGCTCCTGTAAAAGAAAATAGAAAAAAAGCATTTTAAAAGGTAGATGTGAAATGATAAGAAACCAAAAAAAAAAAAAAAAAAAAATTAGAAGGAAGTCACAAATTTCAAAGCATACATTTTCTACAATGTTTTTTTTTCACAAATACTAATTTTACCAATACATTCAATAAGAGACTGAAATGAACATGAAATCATATTGTGTAGGTTGCATACAGTTTTCCTAAGTGTTTGGTAGGATTGCATTGGTGTTGTCCTCTTTGAGTTACTTCTAGTCAATGCAACCATAAGAGCAGACATCTATTACAGGCATTTACATATTGATTTGAAGGAAAAGAGACCTAATAGACTCCAACCTGACAGTAAAGATTCTTCTAATCTAATCTAATTATAAATGAAAATTTGTAACTGGAGGAAATCTAAATTTGTTCTGAATTGCTACAAGTACACATAGTAATTATTAATGTTACATTAATTATAAAAACAAAAGGTTTTAATGAATTAATGGTTTGGTTTGGTTTGGTTTGGTTTGGTTAAAGACATATCAACCCTTTATGGGTTATTAATATTGAACATTTTTAAATGTTTAATTATAATCATAACTATTCATATTTTTGATGTTCTATTGCAATCATTTTCTTAATCACATTTGTTTGCATACAATTTCAAGTATACCTATCTCATACAATTAATTTATACATAATCATATGATTCCAAGTAACCATTCCTTTTGGAATAAGAAGAATTCTCTCCATGTTATCAATATTCAAGAGCACTAATGCCATTACAAGAGTTGCCAGAACAAGGCTGAAGAAAATTTTAGGTTTTGAATTTCAAAATTGTTCTTATTTATCAGCTAAGATTAGAGGGTTCAATCTCCCCAACTATTCTATTTATAGCAGAAGGAAGAAGAAATGTTAGTTGTCTAAATTTCTGAGACGAAGCTTGATGATTTTTATCCTTTAGAGTTTTCGGACTATTGTCTTCATCTTTATTGTTATTTCTACAACGTTTTGGCCGATATATCCTCTGGCCTTCTTTGTCGAACTCGGGAACCTACATGGAACTTCGAACTATGTCCTTTATTGAATCCACAGAGGTCACCTGTCCTGATTCCTTTAGCCATAACCAGGCACAAGTGTTAAGTATTCCTGTATTGTTACTTGTCTGCATACAGGATTGAACCTGCAACCTCCAAATAATTGTCTTCTTAGAAGCTTAGGGAACCAATGACTATAACCGTTACACTATGTGTTCGACAAACACCTGAAGAAGGCTGGAGGACATATTGGCTGAACGTTGTGGAAATAACAATAAAGATGAAGACAATAGTCCGAAAACCCTTAATGATAAAAAAGAAGAAGAAATGGTTTCATGCCTTTCCAAAGTGCATTAAAGCAAAACAAATACATTAATTATAATTGTTTCATGTTATAAATGTAAATAAAAATAATCCAAATTGCCTAAGTTTTCTTCTTTTGAAAATTTACTGACAATAATAAAAAAGTTCAGATCAAACTTGAACTCTTAGGCATTTTTTCTCAGTATATTCATAAACAGATCACAGAATTTATAATATTCTGAGTTTTGGTGACCAAGCATAATTTCCATCAAAATGGCATATTTATACTTTGGATCAAAGGGTCAGTCCTTCACACTTTTGCCTAGGACCTTCATGTTGGGATCTGAATGTAGCATCTATTCCTTCTCCTTACAGTAGCAGTTGTATGAATTTATTATATATCTTACAATTAATCTAACAACTATCATGCAACATGAATTATTAATAAAATGGATAAGAATGTTCACAAATAAGTCTTCTGCCATTTCTCTCCAGGCTTCATAGTTTTTGAAAACTATCAAAAATTTTTTTCCTGAATATATACTGTGCCTTTCCACATTTACAAGCATTTCAAATTCTTTGCTTTCTAAGTATTGCTTATTTTGTTTCTTCTGTCTGTCAGCTTATTTTTCATTCTTTCCATAAACAAGGTGAAGAACACATTTTATTCATGAGACCAGGAGAAAAAATCCACAAAAATTCTTAGACACTTCAATATGATTTCTACTTCTAAATATTGTTTTCCAGAATAAAATGTTACTCTCATCAAAATTGATGACAAATTTTTTAGTGGCCTCTCTTCTCTTTTCTTCTTTGCTGATCTCTGAAGGCTCTAGTTCATTCCTTTGGTTGATTTTAGACAACCTTTTGAAATTTTGGTTTGAACTGAAATCATTTCTTTGAAAGAAAGCACCAATTTATTTTTTTAAAAATCAATAGTAATATTTTATTGATTTTTCTTTAAAATGAAATATATATTGAAAATAGATTATAGTCCGAAATAAGAAAAAAAAAAAAAAAATGAAAGAAAACGATTTGCTTACCACTTGCTATGTACTGACGGCGTTTTTTCAGTTCCATTAATCTTGCAACCATTCCAGGTTTGGTAGGTAGTGGCTCATGTCTGTTATCTGAGTCATTACCTGATTCACAGCTCCCAAGTTCATACTCTCCCTGAAATGAGAAAAAAATAAATTGGTAAGAACTTAGTTTTTTAGCATATACCTATGTATGAGATGTGTCCCAAAAGTAACTGAACATTTTCAAAATAAAACTTATTCTTTACATTTTTTTCTTCAAAATAGTCTTCTTCACTGTTGATATACAGTTCTCAGTATTTTTTCAAAATTGGAATGTATTCCAAAGTCATTTTAAAGGATAGTTAATATGCAGGTCAACTTGTACATTTTCTTTTATTTCTTTGTGGCACAATAATGTGCATTCATATATATATATATATATATATATATATATATATATGGATGCATGTGTGTGGGCCTGTCTGTGTGTTCATGGATGGGTGGCTAAAGAAGGGATTTTATCTTCAAAATCTTTGGACGGTGTTGGATTGTCTGGAGAAGTTTCTTTGTGTGAATTGCTTGTGGGTTATCTTCGCACCAAAAATGGACAAAAAGCTGTACCCACATGAACCTGCATGAGAGTCTGAGATTTCAGCTCCAAGCACATGGCATCTTTAAAAATTCAGTTTCTATTTGGATATACCTCATACATATTAGATATGCCTAATTCACAAAATCCCTACATATTAAGATATTTTTAAGATATTAAAAAATAATCTTTCTTCTTAAAATTGACATAATATTTAAAGGATTAAAAAAATTTCTTATTGAATTATGAAAATTTCAAATTACATTACAAAATATTAGTGGTTTGGTTTGGTTTAATGGATTTTAATGACATGTCAACCTGTCTGGGGTAAAATAACCAAGAGAATAAGGTATGCAGTACATCTACAATTACATTTTTTTAGGTAATGGTTTTGACAATGCGTTAGTATCATTAGAATGGCCTAGCAGTTAGAGTGTTCGCCAACGGCCCGGGAGATCTGGGTTCAATCCCAGGTCGAGTCATACCAAAGACTCAAAAAATGGTACTTGATGCCTCCTTGCTTAACACTCAGCATTATAAGGTACGGATCAAGGGTAAAGTAGGGCAATCCAGGGAAGGAGTAGCGCCCTCCCCTACACCTTGGTGTAGTAGCTATCGAAAAGGGAGCCTTCGGGTTACCCTCGACTATGGTCGCCAACTTTACTTTTTTACTTTGTATAATATTGATCAGGTTTATATTTTCTAGTTTAATTTTGTTTCTTTCAAAAAGGACAGAATTTCATCTATGTTGATATTTTCTAATAGGTTTTACATATTATTTACATTGAAAAGGCGTTTTCTGCTGATTTTGAAAGCTTCACATTCTATGAGAAAATGTTTAATAATGCATGGTGTCTGACATGTTATAGATTGAGGTTATTGTTCTTGTTTGAATATAAAGGAGTATATAAGTCTTGTGTGACCAATGTGTAATTGGGATATAGTGATTTTTTCCTTTCTAAATTTTCTGAATGTTAGTCTCCAGTTTCCAAAAATGAAAACCATTAAGAAGAGCATATTGTGAATGTTGTTATTCCAGCATATTGTGAATGTTGTTATTCCAGCATATTGTGAATGTTGTTATTCCAGCATTTTTGCCATTTTGAATGAATGAATCTACTAATATCAGTATATGGAATTTTGAAGTTGTCAGGAGTCAAATCTAGGGCCAATTTGGCAGCCAAAGCTCTTTCATTTCCTTTCATTCCAATGTGGCTTGATATCAAGCATATAAGAATCTCTTTAGAATTGGATATAGAGTCTAATCTATTCAGTAGTTATTAAACTAAGGGGTCTTCTAGTTTGTTTTTTTAAATTTTTTTAGTGATATTAAGTCAGAGAGAGAGAGAGAGAGAGTCTGAGGATATAATAGAGTTTTTGCAGTTTATTTCATAGATGATGTCTACCACAAGACCTATTGCATAGGCTTCAGCTGAAAAGATGGAAATTTCCTTAGGAAGAGCTTTTCTTATAATTTTCTTGTTTAAAATAACTGCATGGTTGGAGTGGTGTTCTAAAGTACTGGGGAATTTATCTTGGGAATTGATGGGATGAATTTTTGTTTTTAGGAGTTCACTTCATTCAAGGATCACATTAGACTTTTAAATAATTCAAGGTAGTATCTTTGGTATATGATGGTTTTGTGCATATTAGTGAGAGAGATTTTAGATTCTTTGAGGATAAGTTCCATTTGAAGGCCAAAAGGTTTTATTGAGTTTTTTGCAAAACACTACTTGTACCTTTGAAGATACAATTGTAAGTTGGGTTTGAAGGGCAGGATTTAAGTTTTGAGTAGTACTGTCAGGCAAGATTTTCCACTTCTGAGTTGTAGGGATGCTTCATGAGCCTCTGCATGCAAGATTGGTGTTTCCTGGAGATTTTGTGGATCATATCCCAGATTGTTTTTGATTGAGTAGAGGGGTTGAGTTTACTAACATAATTTTGCTAGGAGTTTCTCTTGGTTTTCTTGATTATTCTGTGTAATTTTGCTCTGTGTTGTTTGTATGAGATTAACTTTGAGATTGTAGGAGCAACTTAAAATTTGTGTAGGACTACTTGTCCTAAGTATATAGCCTTCTTGTATTTTTCATTAAACCAAAGTCTGCTCTGATGTGGGGTTGAGTTCTTTGGGATGCACTTCTTGGCTATGACTAAAATTTGTTTTTTTGGTATTATGTTTTTTTATCAGGTGTTGCAGTCATAGTGTTTGGAATTCTTCCCAGTTTCCTTTGTTTAGCCACCATTAGGGGAGATTTCCTTCTTCAGTATGTAACCTCTCCATTATAATTGGGAAATAATCACTGCCGTTTGAGTTGTTGTGTACTCTCCAGGTGTAATCCAGGAAGATTTGAGGATTGCAGAGAGTTAGATAAACAACTGGGTTGATGCCTGAAGATGGATCAAAGAGGGTTTGGGATTTTTTATTAAAGAGGTATAGGTTGTTTTTTTTTTATGATCCTTTCTGCTTATTTTTTTCTTACTACCACATATAATAATGTAGCTGTTTAAATCCCCTAGTATTATAAAAGGCTGAGGAAATTGTTATTAAGCTGTTAAGGTCATTTTTGTTGATAGAATCTTGTGGAGATTTAGGGGGCAAATATTTATAGTTCTATGTATGGTTGCTTTGGCAGCTTGCAGGTTGGTGTTCAGGTTAATTTTGCTTAGGGGTATATTATTCCTAATTAAGAACAATACACCCAACACCATGGCCTTGAGTATGGTGTTATATATATATATATATATATATATATATATATAGTGAATAAGTGTATAAATGAGTGAATAAAATACTAATCTACAAAGATAAATTTTATTTCTTTAACTAGAGGGAAAAGTTTGTTGAAAACCAGAAGTTACAAAGTCTTTTCTTGTAAGAAAAGATAATTTTAGTTTGATAATAAATATTCTCTAATATTTACATAACAAGAAATAAAAGTTCATGCATTTAAAGTAGCAGTTTGTATTGTCTAAATCTAGTTAATATATGTTGTATGTGTAAAAGATCTTTGTGTAAGTATGTCCCTATGTAGGAGGGAAAAAAGTATATCTATGTGCTGATATATAAGTGGATACAGTTAAAAAAATTCATCAATAGACAAAGACCATAATGGTAGTATAAGCATGTCTTTGTAAACAAAATATCTTTGTTCAATTTTAAATAATCAAGTGATGTTGAAATTAGATGCATACATGAAGAAACAGAATGTAAGATTTTCACTGAAAAGAAATAAAGTTGAAAGTTTTGAGTAGATTTACAGAATGAATCTATAAATCTACTGAAGATTTATCTATTTCGTGGCTTACTTAGAAGATTGAGGTAGACTTGAAATTAGATAAAAAAGTTAATGATTTATCGATGATTCTAATTGGTTAAAAAATGTATTTTAAACAATTTAGGAAGCAAAAGATTTCTTAGATTATTTTGGGGTTTGATCCATCAAATTTTGTGCAGCAAGTGTGTGAAATCTTGAGAAATTAAAAAATTTTTTTTCAAAGAGTGGATGAATGCCAAGTGGTCAATAAATGTAAAAATACAGATACAATAGGCTTCTTGAGCCTATTTTTGCACAAAAATTGACACTTTTTTAGTATGGAATCAGTTGATTTTTCATACTATACTAATTCTAAAGTGATGGGGGATGTTATTGTATCACTTGAAAACCTGAGACTGTTAGCTTGAAAAAAAAAAAAGAAGCAAACATTTAGTAATGATTGCACCAAATTTTAAAACTGTAGGCAAAATATAATCAGTGAATTCATCAGAAAACTTATAAAATGTTGTTTATATAAACTCACATCAGATGTGGAAATCTCTTCTTTTTCTCCACCTGTTTCTTCGCTTATTTTTTGTTCAATCTGCAAGAGAAAAATTATTTACAAATGAAAATATCAGTTCGAAGAAATAGACTGAAAGTATTTGGAATTGAGATATAAGAGGACAAGTAGGGAGTTAAAGCTAGCAACTTTTAATGTTGAGGTTTTTTTTTAAGAAAATAGAAGTGAATCAAAAAGGTCAGTCATGTATATACTTAAGCAAAATAAAAAAATCTGAAATAGAAAAAAATGCCACTTACCTTATCAGTTCCATTTACCAAATGAGTTTCTTCCTCTTTGGTTTCTGATTTTTCATCTGTATCATCAGCAGGGACAACAGCAACTGTTGGAGGTGAAGGAGCATTCCACTTGGCCATTAAAAATTTGGACTGCTTGGAAATATCTAAAGTAAAGAAAAATAATGGTTTTATTTACCATTTTTAAAAAACAAACCTCTGAAAGCAACATGACTAATGTTGCATGAATCATGAAGACTCAATCATAAAAAGCATCAAAATGAAGATTAAAATTGAAATATGAAAGATGCAGCTAAAAGAAATTGTTAATGCTATGGTGACTAACAGGAATTTACAACACAAGCAATCCATGGTCACAGCTGAAAACAAAAGTTGGTTGCTAAAAATATATATAAAGTGAGTGCAAATATCTCCAGTGAAGTCTATTTTCAATCATGTATTCAGTCCTCAGTTTTCACAAAAGAATGCTTAGAACTTTTGTGTGCACACACAAAACAAGATTTGAAAACAAATTTGATAGAGTGTTTATACATTTATGACATTTTGTGATGTATAGTCTTCATCAGATAATGATTTAGAAAAAAATTCTAATTTTTGGAAAAATATTGGGGATGTCTATGAAACTAGAGTATGTAATAAATAAACAACATGAAGCAGAAAAACTTTATTTAGGCTTTGTTCAACAAACATAAGTTGTTAGTTAAACAGGAATTATCTGTAATCATGAGCAATGCTTTTTACAATGAAAGGCAAGGCAGGAAGAAATGTTCATGACAATCTCCCCAGCTGCTAGAAATTGTTAGTGGCAGTTAGTCAATTGACATTAAGGAAAGATTAAATCCAAGAAAGATTTATTTAAATTTTTTAAAACCTCATTTGGTCTAAGAAAAATAGCAAAATATTTACTCATACATTAAGCAGTGAGGATGCTTATTATTTCCACAAAAGAAATACTTTTGAGTTTTAGAAGCTGCTGTGAATGTTATATTTCCATTTGGGTTGTAGGGGTTACCATCAGAGGGGGGCTGCAGCACTAAAAACTGTTTGAGAGATAGAGTAGGACTCTGAACTTTTCTGAGCTTGTTCAAGAGCTCTGGCTTGGTTAAATGCAGTGCTGAGGTCCAGGGTTACATTTTTGAGTAATCGTTGTCAAATATTAATGGACAGAGGTCCACTTATTAAGGCATCTCTTATAGCCTCAGCTCTATATTTCTCAGTACTGACTGCCTTATAGTTGCAGTCCTTGCCTAAATGCTTCAGTTTTAGAAGATATTCGTCTAGCGTCACTTTTGGTTTTTGCCAGCATGTCAGTAGCATGGTACCTGGTATGGATTTCATTCTAAGGCTTGTCATATAATAGTTGGAGTTTATTGATGGCTCTCTTGTAATCTGATGTCAGAGATTAACTCATACACTGAAGGGCCTATAAATTTTAGGAGCACTGTTCATCAGTCAGAGGTGTATTGTTCTATACTTTGCAGAAAATTCTCAAAAGTGGCAGGCCAGTGCCTCCAATCCTTTACAGTATAAGTTAAACTGGGGAGAGTTTTAAATATCTGAGGTCATAGAATTTTGTCCAAATCTTAAAAGATGTATGTTGAATAAATAGTAATGAATTAACAACACAAAGCAGGAAAACCTTATCTAGGCTTTATTCAACATACATAAAGTTGTTAGTATAACATGAATTATTAATAATCACAAGCAGTCCATTTTATAACGAAAGGCAGGTGGGAAAAGGAAAATTCACAACATAGCAATGTAATTATTTCCTTATTACATTGCCAATCATTATGAAAATTTGAAAATTATTGCAATTGTGCAGATAACCATTATTTAAGCTACAAATTAATGCATTTTAAAAAATTACTCTTGTGTTTGAAGTGAAATATAGTTAATAATAATTTATAACTAAATGGCATATTAATATTTGTGAATGTTGGTGATAAGTTTTTGTTATTCTAAACCTATGTCAAATTAAGTCGAATACTCTTTGAATCTTGCCAGAAAAAATGGTACATTAGAAAATACACAAGTAACATACAAGTCCTGAAAATAATTCAAAAGAAGTTTTATCTAATAATTATTTATTGAAATAATCATTAATGCTCTTTGTATAAAAAGTAAGTTGGTGACCTTAGTCGAGGGCGACCCTTTTCAATAGCTACCACACCAAGGTGTAGAGGAGGGCACTACTTCTTTCCCTGGATTGCTCCACTTTACCCTCGAAACATACCTTATATTGCTGAGTGTTAAGCAAGGAGGTATTTTTAAAGTTTTTGGTATGACACGATCTGGGATTGAACCCAGGTCTTCTGGACCATTGGCGAACCCTTTACCCACTAGGCCAATGAGCCGGTTATAGTATAAAATCCACTCATAACATTAAATTCATAATAATGACACCCTCTGAGGGTGCCATAATAATAGCAATCTACTGTATATATATATTAGATGAAAGTATCATTTTCATGTTTCGTTAAATAGTTTTATAAATTAGAAATGAAAAAGTGAGATTCATAATTCCTTCAATTTATAAGAGCCTTAATCATATGTGTGACGTTCCCCTTCATCCCCAACGCTACATCAACCTCTTCTAACCATTCCACTTCTTTTACGGCTGGTGATCAACTAGTGGTTCCGATAGGGGTAATGCACATTTCTTTACCGCTACATCAAATACAATCAAGGGAACAGGAGAAAAAAGAACAAACGAACAAACACTTGGGGTTAACTCAAGTGCAGAAGGAGAGTTATGTAACATTGTGCATGTGCAGACTAACGCTAGTGTGAACTCTAGCGAAACTTCCACAAAGCTACTGGAATGCGACTCATTTTGACTCGATCTTCTTTCACTCGCCTCTCTGCTCCGGTGTCCGGTGTTGATTGCTTCTGTCCGTCGTCCCTTGCCAACTGCCAACTTCTCAGTCCCTTTTTGTCTCACTCTCTGACTGGCGTCCCCTCACCACTTCCGGTCACGTCGAGATCGCGGGTCCAAAACCCTTTGTCTGGTTTCGCGCCAAAACAGACAAAGGAATCGTCTGCTTGGCGGACTGCCTACATAGTGTTACATATGTATGGAGATTTTACATAAACCAGTCAGTTGATCCTGTAGTTAGTCAAATTAATATTCCAATGGCTTGGGGTTTGGGCATGTATAAGAATTTCCTGTACACTGAAATCACTAAAAGCCATCTTTTGAATGAAATTGGACATTACAAATGTCAGATATTACTTGAAGGGTATAAAGATAAATTTTAAAAGAGAAGTAAAAGAAAAAAATTAAATGTAATATGTGAAAAGAGGGTGAATGAATCTGTAAATTTCAATAAGAAAATAATCTTAAAAATAGGCAAAGGAGATTAGATGAAAATATATTAAAGAGGAAAAGAAAATATGATTGGAAATATGTGGTTACATAATTGTATACACATGTTTCAAAGTATACATGGAATTGTGTGTGTGTGTGTGTGTATATATATATATATATATATATATATATATATATATACACACGCACACACATCTAGAAGTCTGATATATTTACATGTATTTTTCAATATAATCTCTTATCAAAATCAGGTTAATAACTATATGTCAGGCTAGAGATCCACCACATATGTAGAAGCTAAAATATATGTTGTATATCTATGAACATGTGTATATGAGTATATATATATATCTTCATGTATCCATGTGGGAGTGTGCATTTGTATAGAAAGCAGTGGATGAGACAAAAATTAATTTAGAAATAAGTGTATATCACATAACTACAAATCAGTAATAATTTTCATGTTTTTCAATTTTTGTTGGTTACTCTAGAAATTTTTTTCTAAACAAAAATGATCAGCTTTTGTTGTCTGTGTATAAATACACATTATCATATGTGTATAATTACATATCCTCTACTAAAAGGCATGTCAGTGAAGTCTGATCCTAGAATAAAGTATTTTTTTTTAGATACAAACACACAAGTTTTGAGATTCCATCAAATTGCACTCTATATATATATATATATATATATATATATAGGATTGAGGATTTTGTCAAAAGATTGCGGTGGAAGGCCTTGTTGTACCTGGACTCATGAAGACAATCATCATCATCATCATCATATCGTGCTGGCAGCACGGATATCCCTGACCCTCTCTCGCCACTCCTCCCTATCGTTCATCGCCCTAGGCAGGTCTTCAGGACAACAACCTGTATCCTCACATAGCTGCTGAATGTACGTTCGTGCTGGTCGTCCTGCTTTTGCGCGGCCGTGTGTGGGGATCCATAAGAGTACATCTCTTATGAATTCATCTCTGCTTCTCCAGCAATGTCCTGCATGTCTGGTTCGCCTAACTTGAATAGTTTTCGTGATAGGGGGCAGGTGGCCGTACAGTTGGTGTCTTGTGGGGTGTTGCTGCCAGGACTTGTTCAGGATTGCACGCAGCATTCTTGTGTAATTGCCATCTAGTTTCTTCTCGAGCCGTTCTGTTAGCGTCCATGTAGTGCATCCATATAGCAGTATCGATGTGACCGCTGCCTGGAAGAAACTGCGTTTCATTTTATCGGTTAGGTCTGATTTCCATATAGTCGATAGCCTATTGATAGCTGTCCATGCTTTCGTTAACCTCGTTTCGATGTCCTTTTCGGTTGATTCGACGCTGCTTCCTAGGTACGTGAATTTGTCTACTAGTTTAAGAGGGGTTCCTTCTAGAGTGGAGATGTCCCCCGTTTGGTTATAGCACATATATTCCGTTTTGTGTGCATTAACATGGAGGCCTATGCTTGCTGCTGCTCGTTCCAAACTATGCAGAAGTGTTTCGGCTTGGTCAGGTGTATTTGCCAGTATCGCTATGTCATCGGCGTAGTCGGCGTCGGTAATTGTTGTTGCGGGGTATCTTCTGCTTCTTTTCTTCGTCAGTTCGAAGCCATTCTCTTTGATTTTGTCAATCGATGTTCTAAGTACGTAGTCTAGACAAATGATAAAGAGATACGGAGCCAGCGTGTCTCCTTGTAGTACTCCTGCTACAATGTCGAAGTATTCTGTGTCTCCATCTGGTGATCGTACTTTTACTTTAGTGTTTCTATAGAGAATCGTTATTGCCTCTACGGTTTCTTTAGGTATGCCGTACGCTAGTAGGATTTGTTCCATCTTTCCTCTGTGAATGGAATCGAAAGCCTTGGTAAAGTCGACAAATATTAATGTCGCTTGTAGGTTCTTTGCCCGTACACCTTCAAGGATTCTGCGGATGGTTAATATTTGTGAGGTCGTAGATCTATTTCTTCGGAAGCCATTTTGGTTTTTTCTAAGTATGTTGTCGATTTTGGGTTCTATTCGGTTTCGTAGTAGGGCATTGTAGATTTTGGCAGCTATGGATGTAAGTGTTATGCCTCGGTAGTTTTTGGCTAATCCGAGGTCCCCCTTTTTAGGGAAGGGGAGTATGCATCCCTTCGTCCATCTATCTATCGGATTTTGATTGTATACTGCGTTGCAGTGTCGGAGCAGTATGTCGTCGAATTGTCTGGTCTTCCATACTTCCGGGGGAATTTCGTCCAGTCCTGCAGCTTTCCTATTTTTAATTTTTCTGAGAACCGAGTCGAGTTCTTCTTGTGTGAACGGTCCAAGTTTAATGTCTAATTGTTTGCTAATTATTCTGGTGATTGGTTCAGGCGTTATTTTTGGTGGGTTTCCAAGTAAGTTTTCGAAGTGCTGTTTCCACAGTTTTATTCTTTCTTGTTGGTTTGCTGCTTTAAGTTTTGCTTTGGCTGTGTTCTTTCTTCTGCTCACTTCGTTTATTGTTTGCCAGGCAATTCTAGATTGTCTATCTTCCACCGAGTCTCTAATCTTATCTATCTGATTTTGAATGTATTCAGTCTGTTCCTTTATATATATGCCTGCTAATTGATATTGTGCCGTTTTTAGTTTTAAGGCATTTGTGTTTGTTGGGTTTTTTCGATAGTTTTTGGAGGCTGTTTTCACTAGTGCACGTTTTTCTCTCACCGCTAAAGTTTCCCATGGGACTCTATATTTAGTTTTAATTTTTGTTGGAATGTATTTTGCTGCTGCCTCAAGGTGTGCATTGACGAAATTTTCGTATTCGTCGTTTGGTGTACTTTTTTCCGTCTTTTCTTGTAGTGTTTCGAATCTGTTTCTTAATTCTAATACGTATTTATCTCTTACATCTTTGTTGTTTAATAGGGCCCAGTCATAGTGTTTGGTGGTCGCTGTTCGTTTGTCGTTTTTTCGTAGGCTTAACCGTATTTTCGCCGTGACTATTCGGTGATCGGTGGACACACCCTCAAAAGAGGAGTATGCCTCGCAATTCAAAGCACTATTCTTCCATTTCTTGTTTATAAGGACGTAGTCTATCTGAGCTTTAGTATTGTTTGCGTACGTGTATGTCCATAGTTTGCCCTCTCTTTTTTGGTAGTTTGTATTGAGGCATGCTAATCTATTTTCTATCATGAAATCTGTTAGATGTTGCCCATTTCTATTTGACGTGTTGTGGAGGCCGTATTTGTCGTTTCCGTTTTTCCCGATTTGTGCATTCATGTCTCCGCCAATGACTAACATGTTGTGTTTCGGGATGCTACGCACTAATGAGGATAACTCATCGTAGAAGGTGACTATTTCATTTTCTTCACTAACATTGGTGGGGCTGTAGCATGAGACGATTGTTGCTCTGGGGTTTCCGTTAAATGTAGCTACCATCATTCTATGTTGTATTTTCTCTATGCTATTAAGCGTTTTTAGTGCTCTAGGTCCTATAAGCAATCCTACCCCTCCTACTGCGGCGTTGACAGAGTTTTTCCATGCGGATACAGTGGCGAGTGACCATCCATTGCCAGTTTCGTGATATTTGATATCTTCTGTGTGCGTGTATCTGTGTTCTTGTATGCATATTATGTCTATTTTATGTTCTTCGGCCGATGCGATTAGCTCTGGGAGTTGTCCTATTCTATTTAAGGTTCTTACGTTAAATGTGGCTATTTGTAGTGTTTGCTTGCATTTTAGTAGTTTTGATTGTTTGAGCTCTGTAGCTGATTTTTCGAACACCGAGGCCAGGGCTCCAACCTCAGCAGGACGCGCCCCTTTTTTACCCGCGCGAAGAGCGATGCGGTTTGTGTAAGTGGTTTGAGTGTGGGTCATGGTTATCTTTCGATGGCTGTTTTATTCTCTTCTATAGAAGCCACTCTTATAGAGGAGCAGCAGTAGTTCCCCGATCGAACTGTCGATCCTGAGCGAAAAGTCGTCAGACTCACGTCCAGGACCCATTTGGGTATTGAGTTTGGTCGTCCATTGGTTTATTCAAATACCTTTACGTACATCATGCTGCTTCCCATGTGTACATAATAAAAAAAAAAAAAAAAAAGGGTGGGGGAATTTGTTTTAAGTTTTAACTTGGTTAAAGTCCAACATTAAGGTACTTTCTTAAGACTTTCACTAGTACTGACTTATACTTTTTTTGCTGTATAGGGACTTTTCCTGGGTTTTTCATTTTTTTTTTTTTTTTTTTTCTCTTGGGGGGGAGGGCCTGTGGTAGCATTAGGCGTTCTAGGCTTTTTCTTCTAAACTACTGTTAGGGCTTTCTTTACGAATTTTTAAATTATTCGATAGAAGATATTCAAAAACATTCTGCCTTGTTCGCTGACATGTGGATAGGCTTAATATCAAATTGGCTTTATAGCAGAGTAAGCGTGCCTTTACATTTAAAACGCATAGTTTAAGCATTATTTCACAAACAAAATACAGCATAACATTTTGTAAAATTCAGCATTTTAAATTGGAATTAAAGACATACTGACCAATATTGACATATTTCTTCCACTTGGCTCCTGAGTTCAAATGCTTCTTCATTTGGACTTTTATTTACTACTGATATTTTAGGTAGCTTTGGGGGCAGCGGTCTACTGGGGTGGAGGGGAGAATTCGTTTTTGTTGGGTTTTTTTTTTCCCCCCTTTCTGAGGGGGGGGGCTGTGGTAGCATTCTAGGCTTTTCTTCTAAACTACTGTTAGGGCTTTCTTTACGAATTTTTAAATTATTCGATAGAAGATATTCAAAAACATTCTGCCTTGTTCGCTGACATGTGGATAGGCTTAATATCAAATTGGCTTTATAGTAGAGTAAGCGTGCCTTTACATTTAAAACGCATAGTTTAAGCATTATTTCACAAACAAAATACAGCATAACATTTTGTAAAATTCAGCATTTTAAATTGGAATTAAAGACATACTGACCAATATTGACATATTTCTTCCACTTGGCTCCTGAGTTCAAATGCTTCTTCGTTTGGACTTTTATTTACTACTGATATTTTAGGTAGCTTTGGGGGCAGCGGTCTACTGGGGTGGAGGGGAGAATTCGTTTTTGTTGTTTTTTTTTTTTTTCCCCCCCTTTCTGAGGGGGGGGGGGCTGTGGTAGCATTCTAGGCTTTTCTTCTAAACTACTGTTAGGGCTTTCTTTACGAATTTTTAAATTATTCGATAGAAGATATTCAAAAACATTCTGCCTTGTTCGCTGACATGTGGATAGGCTTAATATCAAATTGGCTTTATAGTAGAGTAAGCGTGCCTTTACATTTAAAACGCATAGTTTAAGCATTATTTCACAAACAAAATACAGCATAACATTTTGTAAAATTCAGCATTTTAAATTGGAATTAAAGACATACTGACCAATATTGACATATTTCTTCCACTTGGCTCCTGAGTTCAAATGCTTCTTCGTTTGGACTTTTATTTACTACTGATATTTTAGGTAGCTTTGGGGGCAGCGGTCTACTGGGGTGGAGGGGAGAATTCGTTTTGGAATAGAATATCTTCTATATGAAGACAATAACTGTGCTAAAAAAGAGGTATACAACCTCAAATCCCAGAATACTCCTCCAAATAATAAGCTACTGGACCCTTTTGAAGCGGACTTATTTAAACTAATTTCTTAATTAGTTTAGGTAAAATTTAAGAGAGAACATAATAATTTTCAAATGCAATTAAACAAAGATATAAAAGAAGTAAAAACTTCTAAAAGTATATGGCTGACAAATCAAAAAACATGTATAAAATTAAATACCCAGAAATTCTAAAGAACAAAATTATGGATAATTATAAAATAGATTTTATTGCCCGGACATTGGCCTAGCGGTTAGAGTGTTTGCCAATAGTCCGGGAGACCTGGGTTCAATCCCAGGTTGAGTCATACCAGAGACTCAAAAAATGGTACTTGATGCCTCCTTGCTTAACACTCAGCATTATAAGGTACGGATTAAGGGTAAAGTGGAGCAATCCAGGAAAAGGAGTAGCGCCCTCCCCTACACCTTGGTGTAGTAGCTATTGAAAACGGAGCTGTTGGGTCACCCTCGACTATGGTCGCCAACTTTACTTACTTTATAAAATAGATTATAATAACACTATTGAGCAAATAAATAAGGATACTTGTAGTTTTGCTAGTAAATTACATATTGACGATAGGTTAGGGAAATTT
This sequence comes from Sepioteuthis lessoniana, assembly GCA_963585895.1. Taxonomy (NCBI): domain Eukaryota; kingdom Metazoa; phylum Mollusca; class Cephalopoda; order Myopsida; family Loliginidae; genus Sepioteuthis; species Sepioteuthis lessoniana. Next base: position 43,444 of record CAUZXS010006263.1, on the reverse strand, counting down.
AAAAAGAAAGATGCTTACATCTTTAAGGACCATAAACCTAATTTTATAAAAAAAATTGTAAACTAGACTGATTAATCCCTCAAAAACAGAGTTAGGTAAGATATTTAAAAAAAGAAAAGAAATATAATTCAAAATATTATTACGAATGTGAAAGAGGCTAACCATAGTAATCTTTGGAGAAACTCGTATGATACCATTGAATGGTTTAGGAAGTTAAAAAATAAGAGTAAAGCTACTTTTATGCAATTCGATATTATTGATTTTTATCCTTCTATATCTAAAAATATTCTGATAGATAGCATTAACTACACCCAAAAATATGTAGATATAACTAAAGAGCAATATGATATAATATTAGCTAGTAGGAAAACAGTTCTAAAAAAATAATGAATCCACATGGGTAAAAAGTGGGTCTGAGAATTTTGATGTCCCTATGGAGAGTTATGATTCCACACAAATAGCTGACCTTGTGGGTTTATATATATTAGATATACACAATAGGATTATTAGCTCGGAACAAATAGGTTTATATTGTATTGATGGGTTAATATATATCCCAAATTGTAATGGCCCAAATAGCTCAAGCATACAAAAGAAGATTATAAGGGCTTTTAAGTTTTTAGGTTTCAAAATAGAAGTATCATCAAATAATAAGATAGTTAATTTCCTGGATGTAACCCTAGACCTTTCGAATAACACTTATAAATCGTTTATAAAAACGGATCAGTCCCCTTCATATATTAATGTTAACTCGAATCACCCTAAGACCATAATTAAACAAGTCCCAAAAGCAGTAAATTTGAGAATAAGAAATTTATCAGTAAATGAGAAAATATTCCGAGAGTAGTAAGATATATATGGATGCCCTTAAAAATAGTGGTTTTAAGGAAAATTTTACCTATAAAGAAGAGAATATACCTAGTAATAAAGTAATAAAGGAAAAGATAAGGAATATGGTTGTAAAAATAGAAAAAGAAAAATTATATGGTTCAACCCCCCATTTTGTAGACAAGCTAGTATAAATGTAGGTAAATATTTTTTAAACTAATAGATAAGCACTTTAAACATGATAATATACTACATAAAATATTTAATAGAAAAACGTTAAAAATTAGTTACTCCTGCACGAAAAATATTTTTCAAATAATCAATAATCATAATAAAGAGAAAATTAAGGAATTTCAGGACCGAACAAATAATAATAATAATAATAATAGTAAACAAAATGGATGTAATTGTAAAACTCGAAATAATTGTCCTATGAATGGATTATGTAACTTAAATAATGTAGAGTATCAAGAGATTACCAAAATGTAGAGTATCAAGGGATACCCAAAAGAGAATATTATGGATAGAAAAACTTATATCGGAATTTCCTCCATGAAATGGAAAATTAGATATGCAAATCACAAATATTCTTTCTACTACAAACATCTGAAACACCAAACAGCCCTATCTAAACAATTCTGGAGTTTGAAAAATAAAGGGTTAACCCCTGAGATTCAATGGTCTATATTGAAAAGGTCAAATACTCCAAAATGTTTTGATGGTAGATGTAATCTATGCCTAGAGGAAAAAATACAAATAATGACATACCCAGACCCTGAAAAATTGTTAAATAAGAGATGTGAATTAATAGCTAGATGTAGACATAAGACTTTATTTAAACTATAGACAAATTATCATAAATAATGGTTAAAAAAAAAAAACAACATAGAATTAAATTGAGAATTAAGGTAAATGAACAAAAATAAAATAAGAATAAAAAAATGTGAAGAAAACTTATCTTTTATATGTACACATAAAAAAAGGGTAACTGAAGTAATAGGCTCAAAATTAATATAAGTATTACTGTTTCTTTATGTAAAGTTATTATAAAAAAGTTAATTATCTAATTCAGTAAGGAATTATGGAGTCTTAAGTTTAAAAAAATAAAAAATAAAAATAAAAAAGTTAAATTACTTTAATTCCAACCGGCAATAAAATAAAATAAATAAATAAAAAAAAAAAAAACGGAAGTGGGCTAAATGAGGAGACAACTATTCACCCCTCTTCTATCCCTTAGGTGTCTATTCTGAATTATTTTATCCATAAGATCTGAAGAAGTCCTGTTAATTTTTTTCGTGTTTTTAGTTTATATCAAAAACACATAACAAGATGGAAATAAATTTATAATCCTAAAGTGACTGGTTTTGTTTTTTCTTAAAGAAATATATATATGTGTGTGTGTGTGTGTGTGTGTGTGTGTGTGTGTGTGTGTGTGTATATTTCCAATAATATACATGCAAGAATAATAGGATAGAATTTTATATTATATGATATTATTGACTTCCTTATCACTTCTTCCCTGTATGTATAAGGTAAGAAAAGCTATCATATATTTCCCAACATTTTCAAGAGTAAAAGTTCATTTAGGAAGTAAATTCTTTGATATTCATTGCCCTAACCATTTATAAAAGATAAACAACAATGAAATAATGTCTGGGTATGACTGCTTTTATATTGCTATCCTTGTATGTAGTGAGTGTGTGTATGTACAGATTCTATGTTAAGCAATCATATATTTGAGAGCATCTGTGAAAATTATTATTACTGATCACTCAAATAACTTAAAATGAGAATGCTATAAAGAAATTCTGGATGCATGTGTCCTAGAAGAAATGGTCAATGTTTACTTGGCAGAGCTGAAGAAACTAATAAAGTTCTTTGAGGAGACATCAGACCAAGAAATGGTATGTGGTTTTGTGTTTTGCCTTCCTAACCATGTAAAGTGGCTTCTTTGTGCACATTCTCATGGTCACTAGAACAGCTGCAGGCTTGAGTCCAGGTGATCGTGAAGGATGATGCAACAGTGGAGGATCTGGTTGTGACAGAGGTGCAGCTGACCCTTGTGCTGGTGTATGACTCATGATCTCTCTGATCATGAGTGAATCACCTGCACAAGTGGCATGAGGTACATATATAAAAACATTAGAATTTTAGTGGTAATCAAAAAGTGAGACCAAGGATTGTTCTATGCTGTTAGTACCATGTGTTCCAGTACAACCTGTTGCATGTCATTTAGAGAAAAGATGGGCTCTACCAAGTAACCCCTGACAAGTAATTTATTGGATATAAGGAAACATCTATCCAAAGATAAAATTCAAAAATGTTTTACTTGCCGGTGAGATGGTCCAATTTCATCCTATTTGAAAATTGTGTAAAAGTTAGCCAAATATTTATGCCATCTTATCTAGAAATCATTTTTGGTTTCAATTCATGCCAATGAATAAGTATCTAGAGAGTGAACAAATCTTTTATAATCTACATAATAACTGATAAGTCAATTGTGAAAGTTCAGGGTCCATAAGAATATACTAATTTAATTAGCAAAGTTTAAAAGACAGAGTTGATAATGAAAGATTTTCTTTTATTTCTAGGCAATAATAATCTGATAAACTATTACTTACATTTTAACATCTCTTCATGTCCCAAAAAGAACCAGTTGAAGAACAGAAGAAAGTTCCATCGTGATGGAAACACAGTTAGGAAGATCATAAAGGAACAAATTTCAATGTGAAATCTGCAAAAATATGAGATTAAAATAGAAAAAAAAACAAAGATATAAAAGATTTCACAAATATTGCAACTCTAGCTATAATAAATAAATACTTCATTCCTATTTGAATATACTGGAATGAGAATAAACTTACTCTATGGATTGAATAAAATGTTCAGTTCAAAATTTCCAAAAGGTTCTAACAACTATTTGGAAATTTTGAACTGAACATTTTATTCAATATGACTGAAATTTAACCATTGTCATATAGCATTACTCAAAAACAGTTCATATTTCATATCAACTCACCCTATTCCCACAATACCTCTCATTTCCAGTCTTCTCTCAATAAAAAAAAATCCACTTTTCTACTGTCCACAAGATAAGTGATGATTCATTCTTTATTCAAACTGTAGCAAAATACTTGGACAATTGCAATATAATTCAAGTCTCTGACAAAAATAAGACAAATAAAAAGCAAATATTTCTCATTCATTGAATATACTTATTTCTTAATTCTTTTACATGTCTCTCTGATCTCCTGGATTATTCACATTTCATAGTTGCGCGATCAAGCAGGCTGGTGTCACTCTCTTTGTGATCTTTGTACTAATTGAGGTTGGTTTTCATGCAGCTGCTGCTTAGTGTCCCCATCATTCTCTGAAAAGCCCCAAATCAACCGAAACATGTCTGGTCACATCATCCACCTCCACATTGTTATGTGACTGTATTCCAGTAATCCTCTTCTCCATTTCGTTGTGCAACAGGTGCCAGGTGGGTTAATCCAAACCTCTTCTCCAACTCGTATAGATTCAGGTAAGTTAGCTTGCTAGGCAATTGGTTTAACTTTTGGATGTCTCTTTGCAGTACGGTTTTCTCAAGTTGCCTGGACTTGGGAGACATATTGTACTAAAATACCACTTTGGTAGGTGATATACTTCCTCTCTTGGTACCAGCTTTTATGATCTGGTGGTTTCATTCCACAATCTCATTTGCACTGGGTCTGTAAACTGCCCTGTAGTATCACTTGATGTTTCATCTATCCAACATCTCCTAAAAACCTCTGAGCAGAATGCTGTGTCATTGTCCATCAACACCTATTCAACTGGTCTGTGCTCAAAAAAATCTCGTTCCGCACTTCTGCAATGAAGTCATATGTTTTTGCCCAGATCTCTCTTCAAATGGCAAATTGCTCAGTCAACCAAGAACAGGCACCTTCTACCCCTATAATGTGTCACATTGATGGCCAGTCTGGTTGAATTGGTGTCCACTTGGACCTCTCTTAGTTCAGGACTGCAGTTGATTGACTGACAATGGTCACAGCTTTTAATCACCCACTGAACTGCCTCTCTTGTTGACTTTGGATTAGGTACAGTGTCCTGTCCACTCCTACATGATACAAATTATGCAACTTTTTCACCTCCTCCTGCTCTCCACAGCACACCACAGTGGTGTCTTCCTCACACTAGTCAAAGCATTAGCTTAATTCCTGTTAGAAACCTCAAATGTCACAAGATAATTAATTCTGCTGCTCCTTATAAACCCTTTTCTCATTTGTGATCATGGAATGTAACCAATTATGAACAGTTTGGATCTCAATCTCTTTCAGTTCCCATTTCAGCGTGAGGTTGAAAACTTTTATTGTAGCAGCCAACTCAGCTACATTTATATGGTTATAATCACTTTTCTTTCTTAACCATGCTGCATCTTCAACTACCATGCTGTCAATTTCAACACTCCCACCAGTAGCCATACTGGTTGCATCGCACTATACAATGCCCTTCTCTGATTTGGGGACATGTGATTTCTCTTGAACTGGGTTGTGCTGTTGTACCTCCTCTATGACTTCCCACATCACAGCGATTATTTGACCATCCACCCTGTCTTCCCAGCCAATTACTTCCACCCTTCTCTTCATGTAATTGCAGGTGGTTCTAAGCCATCCAGCAATTGGGTAGTGGCCCACCAGTTTGCCACAAGCAGAGAACAGTTTGCTCATTTCCTTATGCACTTCAGAGATTTTATTTCCTCTTAAAAATACCAGGTTGCCTACCCTATTGTTGTCAAGCCGAGACCCAATGCTGCTGTTCCTTCTAATGATTTTAACAGCTTTTCGGTCAAATTAAAATTGTCGAGATAATTAACAAAGTTTGATGCGGGTACTGTAATTTCGTCAACTAAGACGTCATTTATATAGGAATCTGTACCCTCTCTCATGTTATCCTTTTGTTTCAGCACAGCTTTGAGAATTGCTGACAAGATCTTTGGAGCAACATTTAATCCAAACCCCAACTGAGTCAGGCAATAGGTCTGTTCATGTCTTGCAATATGTATCTGCAAGCATGTGGATTTTAGATTGACAATCTTAGATGCCCCTGTCATCTGTCTCCACTTCCTCAGAGTCTCTTCACACACATCGATTGCATCCTCATAAGAGTGATACGTAATATATTTATTCAGCTCTCGATAATTCAGGATTGACCGGACCGTGTTCTTTGTGGGTTGAACCACTGCCATTAATGGTAACACTCCTATCTTCATATCTTTGTCACATAGGGCAAAGATTCCCTTCTTGATCCAACATTTGATCTCTCTTTCAAACTTGGCTCTTTCCCCCTTCAGACAAGTTTTATCACAACCAAGTTTGTTCTTTAATATCGGGGCTCTGTAGTTCAGTTCCACTCAAAAGTTCATTTCTCACCATCAAAACTTGAAGTGAAATTCTTGTCCTTGATTTTGCTTGGACTTGTCCCACTATTCTCATGGGTCATTGCTGTTGGTTGCATACTTACTGTACATTGCACCCCTCTGAACTCCAAAGCATCATTTTCATAGATGGTAACCTCTCCTAGCTAACTGATAACATCCATACCCACTATGATGTCAACACCCTTAATGATTTCATCCATCACAATGGCCTCTGCTAACATCACTGAGATAACTCCTCTGCACACAACCTCCTTCCATCAACAACTTTTATACTGCTCATACCTCAAAAACCATTAAAAAAATCTGAGTAGGTCAAGGTTGTAGTACATCCAGTATCAACAAGGGCTCTTGCTTCTTTGCCTTCCACCAGTACTTCTATTGTTGGCAGTGATCCGTCATGCACCATTACTGGCTTGGAAGGGTAGCTGTTTGTCCATTTCCCTGTGGGCAATATCTCATAAAGTGTCCCGGTATGCCACATCCATAACAAATTGTTTTAATTGGCTCTTTACAGTCTTAGATCAAGTGTGGATCCTTACAATTGAAGCATTTTGCCCATGCTTCGGTTCTTTTCTGATTCATAAATAAAAGTCAGCTTTACAATCTGATCCTGACTGCTTCCCTCAAATCCTGCCAATTCTGCAAGTCTTTGTATATTGGAAGCATATGCCTCACTGGTCCACCTCATCCTCCCTAGTTTTGCATACACAAAAAAAGCTCCCTCCATAATCTTGTCTCCATCCAGTTGATCCTCATTGCTTAATCAGAGGTAAAAAGTGAAAGCATCTCCTTCCAGGAACAGGGGTATAAAACTTGCAAAGTTAGGGACCTTTTGCAGCCTTGTGATCAGCTTTATCTTTGCCAACCAGGTCATCAAAACACCTTCACCATTAAATGGTTTCACCATATCGCTGCTCAAACAAACTTTCTGCTCCATGTCATCAAAGCTTTTAAAATACTGAAATAGCTTAAAATTTAACTGTTGTTGTATAGTATTACTCAAAAACAGTTCTTCCTTGTCCTTGGTATTGAATTTTATATCTACTTGTCTCATTCCCACAATGCCTCTCATTTCTGGTCTGCTCTAAAAAAAAAAAAGTCTCTTATCAGCACCACTTTTCCTCCAACCCCGAGGTAAGTGACATTTCATTCTTTTTTCAAACTGTAACAAAATACCTGGACAATTGCAATGTAATTTGAGTCTCTGGCAAAAATAAGACAAATAAAAAGCAAATATTTCTCATTCATCAAATATCCTTGTTTTTGTTTAATTCTTTCACAATGACAAAGCACCTGAAGATGATTGGAGAGTACAGTCATTAAAACCTTGTGACTAAAATAAACAAGACAAGGACATCAGTACAAATAAATTAGTGTAGAATAGACATAGACCTTAAAATTTATACAGTCTCTATTGTAGTTTTACTGTAGCAATGATCACAGGACATGAAAACATTGTTAAACATTTGCATTTTTGATGAGTTCCATCTGGAAAATATTTATAAACCCATAAAATTCAGTAAATACATCAAATGAAAGAAAATTGATTTACCTACAAATTCAATCAAGGTTTTTATACATTTTATTTTTTGTAACATTTTATCAATAAAACAGGAGAAAAAAATGATGAATATTCAAACACCCATTTTTTTCATATATAATTCACTCAACAAGATGGTGTTAGTTTATTTCACTTATTTACAAAAACTTACAGTCAAATTAAATGTCATTTAATATAGTTTGTTAGCAGTTTAGATTTGTCAGTTACTTTTATCACAAGCCATTCTCAAAGTTTCTGTGCCATTGTAACTTTGTTGTAAAAATTCTACTTAACCACAAATCAGTGAAACAGACTTTTTATGCATTTTTTAAATAAATTTATGTCCAATAGCTTGTTCATAATTGCCATAAAAGCATGCATTATCTACACAGGTTTACCTTAAAAATCAGCAGACCTATGGTTCTCTCAAGCCACTACCTGCTTCAATGAAAAATTTTCATTGGAATGAGGTAGATTAGATATCCAAAAATGTTTTACTTGCCTAAGAGATGGTCCAATTTCATCCCATTTGAGAATTGTGTAGAAGTTGGCCAAATATTCATTGCATCTTATCAAGAAATCATTAATTTGTATTAAGCTAAAAGTAAAAAAAAAAAAATTTAATTAAAATTAGAATTATAACAAAAACTGCAAGTTTTTTAAAATAAAGATAAATCCCAGATGCAATTCTAGTTACAAGACTAAAATAGAAAATGTCTGAAAGAAATGTAAATTTAACATATACAATTCATTTTTGTACACAACAAAACAAAAATCTTTAATTTGGTTCATTCTTCGTATATGGAGATCGTCACTCATCAACAATAAAAGAAAAATCTGAAAATTTAAAATCTCATCAATTCAATTAAATTCAGCAGAAAATCAAACTGTTTTTGGGTTATCTTGCAGAAAGTTTAAGAAATTATTTTTTAACAAATCAGACATAAAGACAAAAGCTGAGTAATTATTCTATTGCTAACAAAATAGTAGCAGTTAACAGTTTAGTCTTAGAATGTAACAAAAAAAAAAAAAAGAAAAGAAAAGAAAAGAAAAAAAAACTGAAAAAATTTGAACCATTTTATATTATAGCCATAAATTTTAATGAAATTTCATTTGACACACATAGGAAGTGATTATTTTCTTTGATTATTGTTGTAACAAAAAGTCATTATTAGCAAAGTACTAATAAATTAGGATATAAAGTTAAAGAAAAAAAAATTCTAAGAAATTTTCAATTTTTTGCAATACAGAAGATTTTCTTTTTAAAAGATTTTAACTTTTCAAAACGATTAAGGGAACTTTTACAACAATAATAAGGGAAATAATCCCTTATGTGTGTCTAAGCCGTTGAAATTTGTGGCAATAAAAAAAAAGAACAAAAACAAAAAAACCAGTCTGTTTTATATTTTTGTCTAATACTATAGTGCATTTAATTTATATATAAATAGATAACTTATTGTTTCTTCACTTTTTTCTTTAATACTTTCTTTCTATCTTTTTTACTTGAATGATTTGAAATACTCATGTATTATCAAATTCATCAATACAATCGATGCTATAATCACACAAGTCTTAGACAAACACAAGTGCTAGTCCATACATAAACAATCCCATTTACAAATGACAGGAATAATGCAAGCATATTATAATTTGCAACATGACATTGTGTTATTAACAATGTTAATAATATGAAGAAGAGGTTCAATAATCTAAACAATTTCTAGGCTGTTAATGATTCTTCTCAAAATTATCAAGAGCACTGTAACTCTTCTTCATTTCATTTGGACCTAAGTCTATACCCTTAGAAAATGTTCCTCTTTGAATCTACAAACATGACAATCATAACATTTGATGTAAAAATAATTTAAATACCAAATGACAAATGTCTATTTATGTTTGATAGAAATATTATATTATCTACTGGACCAGTAATTAGAGGATATATACCTAAAAAGTTAATAAATCCCTTACCAAAGAAGAATTCTTACCTGTATCGAAATTCTCGTATTGTATTAATACAGGTGTCATCATCAACAGTATCTGAAGGCAGGTAGTATTCTCTTCGACACTCTGGGAGAATGGTGTCAAAGATTCGAGTGTGAATGTGAATCAAAGCAAGTGTTGCAATGGTTACAACTAGCAGAGATACCACCACAAAAAAAGCAGCTGCAAAATTGACAAAAAAAAAAAAACAAACATTTTATATCCACACATATAATGCATTCATAAATACATTGCTTTTATGGTTGCTCCCCCTCCCTCATCAAACATGTATGTTTATACTCCATCAACCCTGAAAAAAATGTAAATATGGCAATACATTAAAATTCTTTATAGAGTAAAAGAAAGCTAAAAGAGTGGATGCAGTAAAAAAAATATTTGGGAACTCTTGATAAGACAAAGCAAAATGGATATCTTCGTTATCAACACCCATAAAATTTCTTTGAGGACAGCAAGATTTCATAAAAAGATCAGAAAATATGTTGATAGAGTAGTAAAAACAGGTTTGAAATATTAGTTAAATAAAGAAAATATCATTTTCATTCAAAAGAATGAAAAGTTTTTATATTTAAGAATATCTATTTGAATATATGAGTTTTTGAACAAAGTCTTTTCATTCCCTTTTGGTGGGACTTAGAATATGTTGACTGTATCCCTTGCAAAGAGGTTAGAGCCCTCAAAAAAGGTGTTCTGGATATGACAGTAAACTGCATCCAGTATGTTAATTAAGATAAATAAGGTTCAGGCAAGAATAGGATAAATATATATTTTATTTTAGAGTTGACACGTGCGACTTGTCTCGAAGAGATCCCTATAAAAAGTGGTCAACCTCCTTTTCTCCTCCTTCTTCTCCTCACAGCTCCCCCTTCCTCCAGGGGGAGATAATTGCTCATCCCGTAAGCCAAGATAGGATGTTAACACTTCCCTGCTTTTCTTTCTGGTACTGAGGTGGGACATTTTAGGAGGCAACATCAAATGGCTGTCTGCAGGGAAAAAGAAAAAGACAGTTGAACAAAGATTTAAGACTGCATACTTGAAAATTAGACAGATCATTCCTTGGGTTCAGATATGAATTGGAGAATTTTAAAGGAGGGGACTCCCTTTTTTGTTAAGCAATCCGCAATTTGTTTGTCAGTGGGTATCCATGATATCTCTGCAATTTCTCCTCTGTCAACCATTTCTCTAAGGATTGCCATTTCAATTCGTAGTCTTTTATCAAGGATTTGTGTGGTGGAATGCACTGCGTCATACAAACAAGAATTGTCTGTTTTGCATGTTATCTTTATATTCGTAGGGTGGTCTTCTAATTGTAACAAATCCAGTATTAATTTTCTGTAATAAAAGCAGGCCTCAGTGAGATCAACCATGGCCAGAGTCTCTGCACCAAGGGTGCTTTTAACTATTCTTTTGATGCATTTGGATTGCCAGGCTATGGGCATGTATTGGTTATTGTTGCCTACTAAAAAGATTATGTAGCCACCCTGTGATCCACCATCAGTTAGGTTAGCAAAAGATGCATCGCTGTATGCCATAATTTGCAATAGTTTAGGGTTACCCAAGTTTGGGATATGAATTTGTGATTTCTCCTTTTTTGCCTTTTTTATAGTCCGGTTGATTTGTCTAATACATTCCACATTTTCCTGTTTTAATATTGCACTTAGTGCACTGACATCAAAACTGAGGTCAGGTCTTGTTTGGGTGGCTAGCCAATTGAGCTGACCTATTAGCTGCCCGGCCTCGGTGATCTCAGTTGGTGTTAGCTTGTCTTCTTCCGTTCTGCAGTGGAATAGGCCTAAGTTTCTTTGTATATTCATCTTGTCCAATCTTGATGTTACTATCGGATTTTTTTATTTCTAATCCAATATATTGGAACTTAGCAACTTCTTCAGATTTTATTTTGAAAAGTTTACGAAGTTCATTAATGACTTGGTATTCAAACGCTTCTGACCCAGCAAAGCAGAAATCATCAACATGAGTGGCTATTATGCCCTGGAGCTTGTTTTTAAAATGCCAAGTGAAAATTGCCTGGTTATATTTTGATGGTGTGACTCCTAGCTTTACTAGTTCCTCTCTGAGTGTTAAGTACCAAGATCGAGATGCATCAGTCAGACCATACACACATTTGGATAATTTCCAAATGTAGCCAGTAGGTACAGTAGCTTCTTTGGGAGGAAGAAGGTAGATGGGCCGATCTAACCTCTTGCTCTGTAAAAATGCAGTTTTAATGTCCATGGATTTGCATACCCAGCCATTTGCTGACATAACTCCTAAGACTGCTCATAAACTTTCCTTAGAACATGTTGGGGAATCATTTCTAACATTGCAGGCATCTTTGTCTTGAAAGCCTTTGGCAACAAGTCTGGCCTTAAAAGTTTGCTTGCCGTTAGATTCCTTGTTAGTGTAGACCCATCTTGTGAGTATTTTTGGTTGGCCCCGATCTGGCACTTGTGTGTAAACTTGATGTTCAACCCAACTTTGGAGTTCTCTCTTCATTGCTTCGTCAAGTTGGTCATTAGATGAGTCCATCAAAAGACTTACTTCTGGGCCTTCATTGTTGGCAGTTCGGTCATCTTCATTTGTTTCCCATTCCAAGACCCCATTCTCAAAATCCAGCCAGAATGGATCTCCTTCTTCCATAGCAACATTCATAAAATATTTGTTTTTACCAGTAGCTTTACCAGCTCTACTGATCACATTCAATTTTCTCCATTCGTGGTCTTCATCATTGGTGAACTTGCATTTTATAGTTTGGCCTGGTTTGGGCAGTTGTACAGATTTTGTGACTATTTTTGGTGATTTGTCACAGGCATACTGTTCAGGATTATCATCAGTTTCATTCCCATCATCTATTGGAACATAACCATTTGTAGTTACATTATTTTGGCTATGATGTTTTACTGGTTCACTAGTGTCATGGTGTGTGTCAGGATATAAAATCAAGCGTGAGGGATGTACTCTGACATATGTGGCTCCATGTTTGACCAGCACTTGTTTGTGTTCCCAGCCTATGACGGCACCAGGACCAAGCCATCTATCAGATTCATTTCTTTTATAAAGAACAAGGTCACCATTTTTGTATAGATCAGTTATACTGGTTCTAACCTGATGACGGAGGGCTCGTCTCAATTTTTCAGAGGCTTCACACTCTATGAAACCTTTTCTTGCAGCATGCATAGCATTGAGGTTGTCAGCGACAATTTCGCTGTTACTGACACCTTCGAGTGCAGGAAGTTGATTATTCAAAAGAGAAGGCAGGTTAGGGTTTTTTCCAAAAACCAGCTGGTTAGGGCTGTAGTCATGTGAATTGTGAAGTGTATTCTTGGCATTGACAGCCCATGATAGAGCAACTTCAAAATTGCACTGAGCATCTTCTAACGTCTTCATAACCATTTCTCCCAGAACACCATTGTGCCTTTCATTTAATCCATTGCTCCAAGGAGACTGTGCAGCGGTGGTACGAACTACAATGTTCAAGTTTTGAGCCATGTCTCGAAAGAATTGGTAGTCAAATTCCCTGCCATTATCAGTAAGAAAGGCTCCCGGAGCACCAAAATATGCAATCCAGTGTTTGAAGATAGCAGTTAGGATATCAGTACTTTCCTTACTTGGAAGCCTGACAGCAACACTATATCTTGTTGCATGGTCAACCAAGTGTAGTACTTTATGTTGTTTAATTTCCTTTATGTCCATAGCTACAGTCTGGTTGAAGTGAGTCCCCAGGGGAAATCCTACAACAGGTCGGGGTGCAGGTTTTTTATACCTGATGCAGGTCCGACAAGTAAGGGGAAGTTTCATCAAGATGTCAATAAACTCGGCATCTTTTAAACCGGCACTTTTAACAAGATTACATAATTTTTTTGCACTGGGGTGGCTAAATTGTTTATGTAATTTGGTGGCAATTTTTAATTTTTCTACTTTGCCTTTTTTATCAATGTTATTTAGAAATAAAATATGTCGTAACTTACCCCGGTCCGGTGGGGACATGGTAGTGACCAGATGTGGTGCACTGTAATTTAATTCTTTTGCCAAACATTTCCGCTGTGTCATTATTAAAGTTGAGGGTCATCCGAGCTCTTTTTATTGCCGTTTTGCTTAATAACAGAGGGATATCGGCGTCAATGACATCACTTATTATTTTAACATTCATTTTTGCGATAACACAAGGTAGAGTTACCTTTTTTAATGATTTTACTTTTAACCCATCTCCGAATTTAAAGCACTTTGTTCCTTCTTCGTAGGGGATTTTTTTTTTGAGTCCTCAGGCAAAGTCTCAAGAAAGCAATCGAGCCATTTCTTTCCGCATACGGTGGTACTTGCACCTGAGTCCAAGATAGCAGAGTTTATTGTCTGTCCGAGAAGGGATGAATTATCAAGCTTCTCTCGATTAAGCAACACTATGTTTGCAACTTCTTCACAACTTCCAGTCTCATTATGGCAGTCATTTTTATATTCATTTAATAATACCATATTTTCTTGTGTAGTAGTATTATTAGTTTTTGAGTAAGGGCATTTGTTGGAATAGTGAAATTTGCATCCACAGATGTAGCAATTTGGGCTTTGTCGATTTGAATATCGGCCGTTAAATTTACGAGATCCTCTTCTGTTGTTAGTGCTACTACTAGACAAGTGGAAGGACAAGGTAGGTTTATTGTACACTTGCCTGCCGTATAGAATTTGGTCGTCTTTTGAATGTGTGTCATCTCGGCTAAAGGCGATGTCCATTTCTTTTTTGACCGAAATAGATTGCTGCTGTGAGGTGTTTATCAGGGTTAAATTCCCACGCGTGATTTTCTTTAATTGTTGGGCCATATCATAAAGGGTGAGGTTGTTTATTGTTGCCCTGATTAACCTCTCATTTTTGGGACTGAGGTTGGCAGATTTCAGAGCATGGTAAGCTAATACCGGTTTGGGTAATGTTATTTGAAATTCTCTGAGTTTTGCTACGTGTTGGTCGAATTGGATTAAATAGTCATTAATGGAAGTGTTACATTCCCGGTGGTAGTTCTCAAAGTTTTTGTAACAAATAAACGCAGACTGGTTTTTGTCTTCCAGGAACAGGGTATTAAGTTTTTCAACTAGTTTGTCCATTCCATCTTCGGCATTTAGTAGGGAAATGTCCATTTCTAATATAGCTGTACGAGCTTGGCCTGTAAGTGATAAAAAAACCGCCGGTGATTGGTGAGAGGGAGAGATATTTGAAGCTAGCCGCCATAGCTGAATTTCTCGCTTCCACAAATCGTAAAATTCTGGGTTTAAGAGCGGTGGTTCAAATAGTCTCGAACTCATTTTTTTTTTTTTTTGCCGTAAGTGTTGGTCTCTGCTACCAAATGTTAATTAAGATAAATAAGGTCCAGGCAAGAATAGGATAAATATATATTTTATTTTAGAGTTGACACGTGCGACTTGTCTCGAAGAGATCCCTCTAAAAAGTGGTCAACCCCCTGTTCTCCTCCTTCTTCTCCTCACAGCTCCCCCTTCCTCCAGGGGGAGATAATTGCTCGTCCCGTAAGCCAAGATAGGATGTTAACACAGTAGTTAAGTTCCAGTTCTAGACCTTTAAAGAGTCACTCATATGTGGGGTTTGAAGGTATTTAGGAGGTCAGTGGCTAAGGGCAAGGCTGTGTTGCCGTAAGATATCTGACTCCATATTTTGGTTATATTATTTTACCCCATGTTGACTGGCCGGCGCAATGCCTTGCCCAAAGAAAGTCCCAAAAGAAATATACAAAAAAAGAAAAGATAGAAACAGATAAATGATGAAAACATTTCTTCCATACTTTCCTTTATTTACTTGGTGAATGGACGAACCAACACTACGTCCCAAGACGTAGCGTGGTGCCCAAAACACCAGACAGCAAAATCGGTGTTGTCGGTTCGACGTCACTACCCGAAAAAGAGGTCGGTTCACAGAAAACCTGAGTATTTATCTCTCTACACCGGCTCCAAATTCGCTACTCCAAAATCCTTCTAATTTTGGCGCGACCGCTTCCCATTGGCTACTTTACTTTTTATTATTCTTCTTTTTTCTGATTTTAACCGGATGGATGCGCGGAGCGTTTATACATTTTGTATGTGGCAGCCGATGAGTCAACATCCGATTGGGAGTTTTATTGTTAATTCCTAAATCCCCACAATACATCGCCACCCGAAATAGTGGAGCTATTGGGAGGATTCTTAGAGAAAAATGAGTATTTGTAAGGGTGTCACGGCTCTTTTTAAAAATTTTTTTTTTTTTTTGTGTGTCCAGCCAACCCGCTTTTTTCTTTTTTTTTGCAAAAAGACTGAATTGATTTTTAATTGTCCTATTTTCTAGGAGGATTATTTATCAAATTCTTGTATCTTATTTGCAAATTTTCAATAATTTTGGTAATTTGTGGCTGGAAAACTAGGACTCGTTGGATGTGACGGATTTTATTTCAATTTTTTTTTTTTTTTATGTGCATTGATTTTGGTAGTGCATAGAATTGTTGAATGTAATCATCTAGTTTGAGAGGATTATTCTTCATTAACCCTTTTGCTTTTTCTTTGGAACCTCTTTTAATATCCGGGAATAATTTTTATTTATTTTTTATTTTTTATCCGTGAGTTTTTTTGTTCTTTTTTTGTTTTTTGTTTTTGTGTGTGTGTTCGCCAGCTTGTTTAAACGTTGCATTTTCTGTAGTAGTGACTACTTTTCTTTTTTCTTTTTCTTTTTAGTCGCTAGTGTTTGCTGGAAATCTCTTTTTTTGTGTACCTCGTGATACTTTTTTTTTTTTTTTTAAAACAAAATGTCACTTTGGGAAAAAAAGTTATGAGCCGAGAAGGTGGCCTACAGAAGTAGCAGTATAGTTCAGAGTAGTGTGAGTTTTTTGGGTCCTCTGGAATTCCTAGCAGTCGTTGGTGTTTTAGTGAGGTAGTGGGAGAGATAAACTATGTTGCTGAAGAAACCAAAATAGGAGTAGGGTGAGTGAAAGTTAAAAAGTTACCTATTTTGCGAGTTGGGAAGTGAAAAAGTGTGTCGATAGATAAAGTTTTGCTGAAAAAAAAATTCCACGTTGTTTGGTATTTACGTCCATTTTGCATTGTCCTTGAAGTTAGTTCGGCGGGAACATTTGAAAATTTTTCTCGATGTTTCACTGGTTTTTTGTTTTTTTTGTTTTCTTTTCTTTTTTGTGCCACGTGGAAAGTCGTCTGTCTCCAGTTTAGGATGTTTTTGTTGTTTTTTCTTTTTAAAATTTCTTGTTAGGATGTCTTCTTTATTCTGGGTGTTCATCATTCACGTGTTCGGGGTTCACCAATGTGGTGTTTAAAGGTTTTTCGCGTCGAGGTCACCAATGTGGGGTTTGAAGGTATTTAGGTGGTCAGTAAGCCAAGATAGGATGTTAACACAGTAGTTAAGTTCCAGTTCTAGACCTTTAAAGAGTCACTCATATGTGGCAGCCGATGAGTCAACATCCGATTGGGAGTTTTATTGTTAATTCCTAAATCCCCACACATACATTGCTATTACTCTCTAGTCCACTCTGACTTTTAGTACCTGTTAGGGTTCCATCTATGGGTCAAATAGATCTGTTTGAGAATTGGTAGACATTTAAACTATTTGGTAGACATTTAAACTATTTAAACTATTTCTTATTTTAATTCAACAAATGTTTTTTATCCATTTATCTATCATTGCATAACTCAAGGAGCTATAGCCATCATATTTTTTGCACTTACTAGTGGAACCCTGGAGCATATTAGTTTTTGAATATTTTAAAACTTACAAAAGTTATTTTTACCAAGCTTGATTTAGAATGTAAATAAAATCTTTAGGTTTACTAAACTGAATCTTACCTTTTTGTTTATCATATATTATGGAGTAGACATCTAGCACAAACTTTCCAAGTCAAAAACCAAAGTTAAGACCTTGTTTTCTACAACTTTTTTTCTGCTCACCAGAAAACCAAGACTTTAAAAAAAGTCATGTTACTGTATTTTACATTTTTTTTACAAGCATAAACTTTAACATTTTTTTTACAAGAGCATAAACTTTAACATCTCAACAATGCTTATTAATTCATAAGTCATCACAAAACAAGCTCAGTGTTACACCTATGTTTACTGCTGCAATAAAAAATAACTATAATAGACTTTGGAAGGTATGGATAGTATTAGGTTTATCAGTGAAGAGAATAGAATCCATGAATGACAATTCAATTTATACTAATGCTCCTGAGAAAGGCATGAATTCACTTCTCCCCCACTACTATGAGTAAATACCAAAGAAGTTAGAATCCTTTAGCCTTCAAAAGTTTATCAAGTGATATATGATCTCTATTTTATGCTGAATTAAAAATACCATTCATTGTGTTTGGTCAGGTCTGGTTTTTAAGATGTGCTTGAATACTTCCCAACAAGTTGTACACTATAATAACACATATTCAAAAGCCTACACATAGACTTTACTTATAAACCCTTAGGGGTGCCTGGTGGTGATCAAAATCACCTCCTGTCAAGTTAGTCAGTGTTGATTATTGGTAACGCTATCTAGTTGACAATCGCCCGTCTATCTACCTCTGACCATCCGCTGCGTGAGGAAAACAGATAGTTAAAGTTCTTGTCAGGAAGGTGACCATATACTGCCCCAACCCATGTTGTGATTATTTTTGAGTGTAAGGGTAGTGAAGATTCACACCTGAAAAGAAGAGGTTGTTGATAGCAAATGACTGGAACCCAAAGGTATATTATTGTTGATAAAATAAAAAAACACTGTTTCCAAACAACAAGTAATTTCTAGGTTCTCATGTTCGTAATTTTCGGTGCACAAAATATAGATAAGTTGTGTGTGTGGCACGTAGGTTGGTCTAAGGACATGAGTTAGTCAGTTCTTGGTAACTTGGTGAGGACCAGGGTCTCACAGTGGCAACTTTATTCTGACGGACCGTATGTCCTGCTAGCAAGGTCAGTAGTGCATGCTGAGTCTCCCAAATGGCCTGCTTAAGTAATAAATGCCTAAACTCTGGGTAGGTTCTAATGGTGGCAGGAGAATCTTCTTAACATCACTTTCATATCATTAGACATTCATAATGTCTTTGTGTACATTTCCTTCATAATCTCAGGGTGTGGCCTGTTTTCTTCAACTACCGCAAAGTCAGTCCTATCATCACCACCTGTGATGAGGATAACGGGAGGATAACCAGCACAGTTTTTCTCATTTTTATTGGTGACGCCATTCTGGAGATTTCTCCTTTCTTCTCCCCAAAAAAAACGTTGGACTGTCATTTTGACAAAACTGCTTTTAAAAACATGTGGATGAAAAGGCGGAGTCTGCGGCACAGACTAATTAATAACTCTTATGGGCCCTGAGAATCAGCCCCAGTGAAATTCGCCCGGCTGAGTTGTTTATTTAATCAACTAAAATTATGACCAGACTACCCAGATAGCCCTTCTACCGTTAACAAGACTCCATTATTAATACCCTGTGTTCCAGATTCTGACCAAAGATAATTATTTTAATAACATCCATTAATTTTAAATCACTGCTGTTTTTCTTCAAATTTTTCCTTTTCTGGCAATTCTTACCATTTTTCCCGGAATTTCCACAAATTCTTATTTTACATGGCTTTCACCATTCAACCCTTTTTTTAGTCTGATTTTAACCCCCCACAGACCAATATTGTCACAACTTGACAACTATACTTAGTATAGCATAAAAAATTGACAACTATACTTAGTATAGCATAAAAAATTGAATGTGTACCTAACTACAGTGAACCACCTTACTTGCTAACACCCACAGAGGTGGTGGAGCTTATCTCTCAGCTTAAAATGATTTTAATGAACTGTGTCAAGTGCCAATGATGAACTGAGTGCTGATTTATTTTTTCTCTTTTCAGTTTGACATTTGTATTCGTACAAGAATAGATCACAAGTGTAAGAATAATCCTGACAGGTTCTGTTATATCAGCAGTAATGAGGTTCTTCCTAACTGTCAAGCAAAAATCACTGACTTTGTGAAGAAAGCATATTGGGATTACTTTAGAGTCAAACTAGGGGATCAAGATAGGCCATTAGTTCCTCATGTTTACTGTAAAGTGTGTGGAGAACTTGAAGGATTAGAGGAATGTTAAGAGGAAGAGTATGCCATTTGCCATTCCAATGGTCTGGAGGGAAGGAAAAGATCCCATTATGGACTACTATTTCTGTATGATAAATCTAAAAGGAATAAATCACAAGTACAAGCACCATATACAATACCCCGATGTTCCTTCTGCCATCAGACCAATCCCTCATGGCCCAGACCTTCCTGTTCCTGAGCCAGATGGTAACATAGAATATAGCTCTGATTGCAAACATAGTGACATGACTGTTGTAGCTGGGGATAATGCATAGAAGCCAGAAGAGGATGACCAGCAAGTACCCTTGACACAAGTAGAACTCAACAACCTGACATGAGACCAGAAGCTACAGGGTTCACATCTCAAAGAGAAATATCTGTGGCACCAGGAACAATGTTCTACTGGTATCAAGATTGTGAGAGAGTATTAAGACAGTTTATCATGTTCCTGGATAAGTCATCTGTTAAAAACAAAGAACTCAGACTATAACATTCTGCATACGGAGACGCCTTTATTACACCCTTCTTCTTACACTCTCACATAAACCAATATGACCGTTTGTTTACTTCCGGTCCAAGCAAAACAGGACCTTTTCTAGAGAGTATCAGAGGAGGTCACTTGCACGGCTTAACAGTTCTTCCCCCTTTTTCTTTTCATTTCTGTAGGGCATAAGTTCTGCAAAATAAAATAGGAAAGTGTAACAACATTAAACAGAGGACTCTTTCGGCTCAGACATGAACCCCAGGATCTTAAATGAAGGCACTCCTTTCTTTGTCAAGGAGTGGGCAATTTGTGTGTTAGTTGATACCCAAGAGATCTCAGCAATTTCCTTTCCTTCATGCATCTCTCTCAAAATAGCCATCTCCATGCAAAGCCTCTGTTCATTGTAACATTGTAACTTTTATTTGGGTCTATCTTTTTTTTTTCTTCTACTATTTAAATCTTCTTCATTGTCAATGGAATCAAAATGAAGCCATGTGGCATTCATATCACTTGGCAAGGTTGTATTTGCATCTTTGTTGAAGAAAGAAGAATTGGATTTTATTTCTGTAGCCGAAACAATTACATGAAGATTTTTCTTGCAAGTTGAACCTGGACTTTTTCCAAGCAATTTCTTCTTTGCAGAACGTTGTGCATGGCAAATAACTTTTGCAACCGAATCCTCTTAATTCTGATTCTCTTTTTCATTCATAGTTTCACTCACTTTGTCATCAACTTTAGCATCATATTGTCTACAAGAAATAGATGCTTTTCCTGGAGTACAAATTGTTTCTCTTCTTTGAACATCAGGAGATAAAAAGTTACATTCTAGAGTAAGTAATGATTTCATCCCATTCTTGCAGATTTTTGTTGATCTAGGATTATTGATATCAACAAGCCGACTCTGCGCTAATGGCTTTCTGTTTGTACGCTTGGCCTTGATTCTTTCCTTGGGTGCCGGCTTATACAAAGACTTTTTAGAAATCCCAGAATTTGAACCACTGGTCACGGACGCCATATTAAAATTTCCAACAATAGGTTTAGGTTCAGTCTTTTTGTAACGAATGCATAGTTTACATGAATTTGGGAGTGTCTGCAAAATTTTTATAAATTCAGGATCAGTCACTCCTGCATTTTTAACTAAGTCACACAATTTCTTACTACTAGGATAACTAAATTGTCTATGTAACTTTGTTGCAATTTTAATTTTTTTGCTGTATTTTTAGAAGAGATTTCTTTAATAAAAGGTATGTATTTGAACTTACATTTGTCTGGTAGAGGTTTGGTAATAGGAATGTAGCAATGTCCAGACGATGTGCAGCTTAATGGAATTTTCTTTTTTAACATCGTAACAGTGTCATTTTCAAAATTGAGGCAAGTTCCAGCCCTTTTCATGGCGTCTTTACTCAAGAGAAGTGGAATGTCAGAGTTCACAACATCAGTGATAATACTGACTTCAATATCAGCGATAACACATGGTAGAATCACCTTGTAGAGCGAGTTCAGTTTATTTCCATCACCGAATTTAAAGGTTCTCACTCCTTTTATTTTTACTATTTTTTTCTTTTGTGCATTCGTTAATGTTTCAAGAAAACATTTATATCATTTTGTTCCACAAACGGTGCTGGACGCACCACTATCTAAAACCGCAGAGCTAAGCGTCTCACCAAAAAAATATCCCCGCCATTCTTATGTTTTTGTTGACTCATAAGTACCACGTGGGGCACAGAAAAATCTTCCTCTATTTCGATGCCATCTTTATTCCTGCTACTATGACCGTAAGGGCAATCATAAGACCAGTGAAACCTGCAGCCACAATTAAAACATACTGTAATGTTACCTGTTTGGTCTTGTGGGTTTAATTTCTTTTTGTTAGTAGAGCGTGTTTTATTCTTATATCCCTGTCGTCTTCCAGCACAGTTTATCTTTTCTCGCAAATTATTAAAATGCGAATCACGTCGACATGAGGAGCGGCCATAATATACTCCGGTAGGGTCCATTTGGTTATTTTCTGCATAGTTAACAATATCCATTTCATTTTTTACCACGACAGGTGAAGTATTGGGTGATGAATCACTAGAAGAATGTCCATGCATAATCTTCCATAACTGTTCTGACATGGAAGATAGCGTTAACTCGCTGACAGTAGCTTTGACCAATTTTTCATTATCCTTGGTGATATTGGCACTCTTTAGTGCTCTGAATGTGAGTACAGGTTTTGGTAAAAGAATGTCAAAGTCTTTTAATTTGGCAACAAGTCGGCCAAATTCAATCAGAAAATCTTCTAATGATGTCCCAGGTGGTCTCTGATAATTTTCAAATGTTTTGTATGCTCGAAAGACAGACAGGTTTACATCTTCCAGAAAAAGTGTATCCAGTTTTTCATATAACTTTTTCATTCCATCCTCAGAATTAAGAACCGCAGTATCTAATTCCAAAACAGCTTCTCTGGCTGTTCCTTTCAATGATAAAAACACCATGAGGGCTCTTTTTGTTTTATCCAGTGAAGTCACAAGCTCCCATATTTTCATTTCTCTTTTCCATGTATTTATCCTTAAGCAATGTGGGTGGAGGAAAAAAGCCATAGTGTCTTTTAGCTCTGCTACCATTGTTAAAAACAAAGAACTCAGACTATAACACTCTGCATACAGAGACGCCTTTATTACACCCTTCTTACACTCTCACATAAACCAATATGGCCGTTCTTTTCTAGAGAGTATTAGGGGAGGTCACTTGCATGGCTTAACATCATCATTGGTTTATTGCAACAATCTTGCTGGATTGATCAAATCAATAGGCTTAGAGAGCCTATGGATTTGATCATATTCTATATGATACTATATAATAGTATCATATACACTATGATACTATATGGTAGTATCATACTCTATATGATACTATAGAATGGAGAC
This sequence comes from Sepioteuthis lessoniana, assembly GCA_963585895.1. Classification (NCBI taxonomy): domain Eukaryota; kingdom Metazoa; phylum Mollusca; class Cephalopoda; order Myopsida; family Loliginidae; genus Sepioteuthis; species Sepioteuthis lessoniana. Next base: position 20,185 of record CAUZXS010006263.1, on the reverse strand, counting down.
TTTTTATTGACTCATTCAGCAGAAGTCTCAAAGCAATTCTACGCAATGGGAATAGTTTTTCATCTATCACCATTGAGCTTTCAGTAAAAATAAAAGACTCACAATAGCATGGATCATTTGCAGTCAACTACCAGGAGCACAAATGGTTGATCTGTGGAGATCTTAATGGCAGGATACTTTGTGTACCCACCCCAAGGTGTTTGCTGTGTCTCTGGGTCAGCCAGGCTAATGACTAACATTATGCCAGACAAGAGTGGCCATTAAGACAAGGGTTAAAACCTAGCTTGAATAATAATCAATCTTACTCTTTCGTTGAACTTAACAAAATACTGCTTCCACCCTTACATATCAGGTTCGGAGTAATGAAGAACTCTGTGAAAGCAATGGACAGGGAAGGTAGCAGGTTTGTTTTCCTCCAAGAGAAGTTTCCATTGATAAGCATAGAGAAACTCAAGGTTGGTATATTTGACAGACTTCAAATAAGAGAATGCATAAAGGACCCAATGTTTGATGAAGCACTGAGCAAAGCTGAACTGTCTGCTGACAGTCACTGAAGTTAGTAGTTACAAACTTCCAGGGAAACCACCTGAGTGCAGAATACAAGAAGGAAATGCAAGAGCTACTGAAGAGTTTCAGCTAACTCAGGGCACAAATGCAAGTCAAACTGCACTTTTGGCGGTCACACTTGGACTATTTTTCAAAGAATTGTGAAGATTTCACTAAGACATTCGCATTATGGAAGAGCACTACCTAGACAAGTGGGAGGTAAACTTTCTTGCTGACTACTGCTGGTGCTTGAAACAGGATGTGGTGGCTGCAGAGCACAGGAGGAAGTCCCAGAAAAGACTTTTCAACCACAAATAGCTTCTTTTGTGTATTTTTAAGTTTACTATATTGGCATAAAAAAAGTAGACTGGCCTAATGAGTAGAGTGTTTGCCAATGGTCCAGGAGAATTTATCAGCCCTAAATTTAGCATTATTTCTTTAATTCAACAGGAAAATGAATAGAGTTATAATTATGTTCTACACATTTTGAGTAAGATATACTCTTACTCAAAATGTGTAGAACATAATTATTAAAAATAATTATTAAAAATATTTTCCAGATTAGAAAAAAATTAGAATAATTCTTGGATTCAGCATAAAAAAACTGTCTTAAAATCAGCTATTATAGATTTGACCTTGAAGATATTGCAGGCCAGGTTTCTTGCAGCTCTATGTCACATGTTAATTGGAGAAGAGATGAGCATATAGGTAACCTCCATTGTCCTGAAATATATGATGAAGGGGAATTACTTAGCATAGAACCCTGATGCCCTAACTGGTTATGAGAAACATCCTATTTAATAGAGTTGATTATTCATTTTATTCTAATTCCTCCTCAAAGCAAAGGATATAATTACTACAAGCAGGGGTGTGGTTGTTATCAAGGAAAATGGAATTGGCATGCTGAATGAAATTCAAATTCTAGCTGAAGCCTTTGACATTTACTTCATACTAATGCTAGTAAGAAAGGCATGAATCTACTTTTCCCTTAGTTATGGGGTAAAATAGAGGAGCAGATTGGGATCTCTAGTTTTTGGTGGTAGGCATAAAGTCTCAGAGGAGGAAGAAACCTGTTAATTTAGAATGGTGGAGAAGGCAATGGGAAACTATTTCACTATCTCCCACTAAAACAGCCATGGTAATACACAGTTAACTGAAAAAGGAAGCTGTGGAGAGCCATAATTTCAATGAGCCATATGTATAATACTGAAATGTATTTCAAATTTCAAACAAATTTAATACAAACAGTGCCTAAAGCAGTGTTGAATTTATTGTGTGTATGTGTGCGTGCATGTCATTAGACATAAATAAAGGGAATCATTTCTCATCACCTCAGCCACTTTCCCATTCCCAGAATCAAGTCAGTTTAACTCTCTATCACTACTTTTATAGAAGATATTTGAATGAGCTGTGTTCATTAGTATGACCTGTTCAAGACTTTTGAGTAAGAACTCATTTTGTTGCTCTTTATCAACCAGCATTCATTCTTTTTTTAATATTCCCCACACTAGATGTATATTCCATTCCAATAGCTTTTTTCTTAAAACATCTACACCGTGAATCTTTTCACCCCAGCTATAATTTTGAACTTTTAAAATCCAGTATCTCACTCTTTTCTAATGTAAATTTCTACTTTGTTGTCCCTTTGTAATACATATTTTAAAATTCTTACTCTGTAGCAAACATTCTTTCCTCCCCACTGCCTTTTGTTGTAGAATGGACTGGTCCTGATTTCCCTGCCTGCTTTTTATTATAAAATGGACTGCTCGTGATTATAAATGATTTCTGTTTTACTAACAACTTTATGTATGTTGAGTAAAGTCTAGATAAGTTTTCTGTGTTGTGTCTTCTATTCATTACAAATTTATTCAACATATATCCTCTCTCAAATAATGGACAAAATTCTGTGATCTCAGATATTTGAAACTCTCTTGAATGTGAGTAATGCTGTAAAGGATTGGAGCCACTGGCTAGCTACTTTTGAGAATTCCCTGCAAAGTATAGAACAATATGCCTCCAACCGATGAACAATGCTTCTAAACTTTATAGGCTCCTCAATGACTGTCCAGATTATAAGAGAGCTGTCAGTAAACTCCAACAATTATATGACAAGCCTAAGAATGAAATCCATGTTGGGTATATACTATTGATGTGCCACCAAAAACCAAAAGAGATACTAGGTAAATATCTTCTAAAACTGAGGCATTTAAGCGAGGACTGCAACTACAAGGCAGTCAGTGCTGAGGAACATAAAACTAAAGCCATAAGAGATACCTTAATAAGTGGACAACTGTCCATTAATATTCGATAGTGATTAATTGAAAATGTAACCCTAGACCTCAGCTCTGTATTTGACCAAGCTAGAGCTCTTGAACAAGCTCAGAAAGTCAGAGTCCTACTCTATCTCTCAAACAGTTTTTAGTGCTGCAGTCATTCTTGGGCAAGATTTTATGAAGCAACATGAAAGTATTTGTGTGAAATTTGGTGGAAAGAGGGCCCCCTCAAGTGTGTACAGACTGACTACTTTCTCTGCTCTTCCACCCTGACACTTTGCTAAGCTTGCTAAGGATTGTAAACCGATAGCTGTAAAATCTAGAAGATATAGTAAGCAAAATCAAGAATTCATAGCTACTGAAGTAAATCATATTTACCAACCCCTCCGCTCAGGCGGATATGACACAGGGTCAATTTTTAAGTGGAGTTTAACAGGTTTGAATTCAGAGTTTTCCTTCTCCTAGACTAGTTGCCTCACCAAGGCTGAAGAACCTAGTCTGCTCTACTATTTACCTGCTACTGAAGTAAATAGACTACTTTCTGAAAGAATTATTGAGTGCAGGACATCTTCTTGGCAAGCCCACATTGTAGTGACTACTAACAAATGACATAAAAAGAGAATGGTGGTCAACTATTCTCAGATGGTTAACAGATTCACTACACTGGATGCCTACCCTTTACCAAAAATTGAGGTTTACATTCAATTCGCACACTACTTTCAACAGCCACAAATGCTACTCTTCATGAACAGCTATTCCACAATTCTTGCTGATCAAGCTTGAGTGGCTAGAACAGCCACTCGAGCTCCAACATGGCTATCAACACCAGGAAAGGTTCTTCTGAATGACATGTCAGACAATCAAAGTATGACCTTATTGTGAAGGAGGCAGAACTTATAGAAGCTAATCCTCATTATGTATACATACATCTTCAAAACAACAAGGAAACCACAGTATCACTCGAAGATCTTGCCCTTGTTGGTCTGGTGCAAAACTATTCTCCTGAAATACAAAACTGACTTACCCACTCAAAACTCTGAGATATTAGATCACAAACAGAAGACTCTAACAAATAACAAGACTGAATCTATTACAGTTACACCAGTAAATGAAATTGCAACTCCTTTACACTGATCAGAATATTCACATAAACCTCCTGACCGCTCAATGAATGAGTAAATATTTTGCTATTTTTTTCTTAGACCAGATAAGGTTAAAAAAAAAAAAAAAAAATTGAAATCAATCCCTCTGGGATTTAATCTTTTCTTAATATCAATTGACTAACTGCTACTAATAATTTCTAGTAGCAGTGGGGATTGTAATGAACATTTCTTTCTTGCCCTGCCTTTTGTTGTAGAATTGCTACTGATTATAAATAATTCCTGTTTTACTAACAACTTTATATAAAATATTGAAAAATAACAGATGGTTATAAATTGAAATCATTCAAAAGATATACAAAAATATGTGACTGATTCACTTTTTTATTATTGTAAATAAAAACACGCTAAACAAAAGGGAAGGTAAATTTAGAGATGGAAGGAAGATATAAAATCACAGTGCTTCTGTAATGGAGTGTCCAAAAAGTTAATTCTCTTTTGTTATTTTGTTTTAACTAACTTCATTCAAAAAGATTACTTCAATGTACAGCAACAGCTTGCATACTAGCATGTACTAAACAAAACAAAAATAACAATATTAACATACAATATAACATACTAGCATGTACTAAACAAAACAAAAATTGCAATATTTTGTCATATTTTTGCTTATTCTAACTGTTGTGGTGTGTGAAACCACCCCAACAAGACTGATCCAAGCCCATAAAGAAACCCAGCTGAAGCTAGCAAAGGACATAGTAATAATTTACTAAGCTTTTTTTGCTCAGATGTGGCACAAGGCCAAATGAATGAGGCACCCAATGAGACTCGAACTCACTCTTGCAGGTTTGCTAGTCAAGCTTGCTAACCATTACACAACCCAAGGTGCTTTTAGCAAAGGACATAGTAATTGGATACTGCCACCTGACATGCACATTGGGGTAGCCCAGCATTTGTGTCAGGTGGGTGCATCTGATGACTCCCTTGGCCTCAGGAGGCTATATCTCCAGGCTACCTCCTGATTCAGCAGGGTCAGGTTTATCACATGGCACCTGAGGTGCCTTTTTCTGGGGAATGCCGACAGGGCTCAAGTCATTTTTGAAACCAGCTGTACACTTGAGCTTTGGCTCATGCCCAGCCTGCATGCCATATCTCAACATGGTGGGATGTTGACTCAGTAGACATAGTAATTGGATACTAACTGAATATTGTATTTCTTTACTTGTACATTTATTCCAAGATTAAGTAGATATTATCTCATGTATCTTAAATCATATTAAGATATAGCACTAACAATAAAGATAGAAGAAAATAAGCAACATTTTTAGCATTTTTTTAAGAGAGACAAAAAGATGACTCAAAGACAAATGATTTATTTACATATTCACCCAACTCCTCCACTACACAAGGTCAATTTTTATACAGAGTAAGGCTGGTTTGAATTCAGAGTTTTCTTTCTCCTAAAATGATTACCTAACCAAGGCTAAAGAACCCAATCCTACAATTTACCCATAGCTGCAGGGAGAGGAGATGGATTTATGACTTTTCCTAAAGGCACAAAGTGAAATACAAATATGGTCTAATAATGAACTCAGGTTGCTGATTTCATTTCCTACGACAATAATAGCATGTTTCCAAGACAAACAATTTATGAAGTTCATAGAAAAGGTACTATCAATGATCAAACTTGTCAAAAATAGTTTGTGAAGTTTTATGTAGGAAATTTCTCATTCAACAATACTTGAGAATATCATCAATATCAAGGCATGTCCACAGCATAGATTCCCTTGACTCTTTCTATTGTCATCTTTTCCTATTGGCCATCACTCTTAGCATGTTTTCTAGACAACAACCAGTGTCTGCACAGTGCTAAGAGTCCATAGGAGAATGTTGTTTATATGTTTATCCTTACATCACCAGTAGTACCCCACATGTCTTGCTCATATAACTTGGATGGTTTGTGAGATAGGAGCCAAGTAGCCATACAGTTGCTGTTTTGTAGGGTGCTACTTCTATGATTTGTTCAAAACAGAATGTGTCATTCTTTTGTAATCCATCTAGTATTTTTTCCAGGCATTTTGTAAAAGTCAAAGTGGTGTAACTATACAGAAGTACTGACATAGCTACAACTTGGAAGAATTCCCATTTTATTTTATCAGAGATTAATTTTCCATATGGTCATAAACCTGCCAATAGCAGTAGTACCTGGGATCAGGTGATCCATTTAATATCACCCACCTAGTATGAATGCCAGGTGGACTCTGGAAGCCAAGTATTTGTCGCTGCCTCCCACCAGACACGACTTGACACAAGGTCAAAAGCCCGAAGGCCAATTAAAGTGGGGATAAGGGGGGGGGGAGTCGGGAACGAGCCGAGACTCGAACCCTGCTTGTCTGTGCTGCTCATCGGCTCACTTAGTGCAATGTGAGCCTGATGAGGCAAGCAGTTTCACGAACCCAAATGTGAGTCCGGGCACGTATGCCAGTTTACGGCTTAAACTAGACGCATGGTCTAGTGCCGTCCAAGGGGGACAAAGGAGACAAAAATGCAGCTCGTCCACCCGAAGGTAGCCTAGTCGAAACTAGGTGCCTAATTAAAGGCCCCAAGTCTGCCATTGTTCCTTTTCCAGGGCCATGCTCCGGACCGAAGTCCAGAACAGGCCCCGGGGCCTCGCAAAAAGCTAAAAGCCGGGTGGACTCTGGAAGCCAAGTAAGTATAACAGAAAGGGTATGATATTCTATCAGGATAATGCTGCAGGGTTTTATGGTTTCAATTTGCTCAGCATATCAACTTTTGGGGCTTATTTAATGCCAAAACCATATTTGTAGAAGAACAGCAGTGATATCTGGCCCATAGCTGAAGGGATAAGGGGGCTCATAGCTTTCCCCAAGGGTATTAGTCAGAAAGTTAATGTAATAGCAGGATTGGAGTTCAAACTTGCTTACTTAGAGACTGCACTCAAGCACTTTAACCATTATATCATGGGGACTACACCCCAGGAATTTTTTGGAAACCAAGCAAAAATCATTATATTAATATGCTTGTTTGTAACTAAAAACTTACCAATTCTGTAAGTCACATTTTAAGTTATAAATATAAGAGGGTAGGAAAAGAGAAAGAGAGATGTCTTGAATATGCCCTTCTACACACACACACTCATATCCAAGCATGTATACTTTTACTATAAGGATCATTAGAGAATGATATTTATATATCTACATAGAAGAATGAGAAGTAAGACCATCAACAAAATAGCCCTTTCATTTTTGTAGTGTATAAATGTAAGTTAATATCATATATACTATTTTGATATATATGTAACTCATAAATAAAGCATGTCATATAGATTTTAATCTTTGATAGTTGTTTTTAATTAAACAATGGAATTTCTATGGGTTCAAGTAGTTAGGGTTTTACTGGGAAGTTTGGGATTCAGTCACTCTATCCATTAGATATTAATGACCCCAGAATCCTCTCAATTTAACTATTTTTTATTTACTTCAACATAAACCAAATGAATTTGTAGGCCACATAATTGATTACAGTTTTATGCATTATTCTTTAATTAAATTTTCCAATGTAAAGAGAAAGAAGCTTAAAATTTTTGAATTAGATTTAATCTATCACATTTAGCAATTGTTTAGACAAATACACTATAACTTTGTCACACTCAAAAACCTTTCCTATCACTTTCAAGAATTATTCCATAATATATTATAGAGTGTTTGTTTCTGAATTATACATTATCTAAAAACTTCCAATGTGAAAATTCTTGAATACTAAATCTACAAAAAATAATTTATGATAATTTTCCTCCAAGTAACTTAAGGATCCAAAATCTCACTTCAATTACTAAAAATTTCTAATTATGACCAGAAATTTAAGCCAGCTTAAAATGCATATATTCACTTTTGGTGAGCATTTCTAGTATTGTTCAGATAGAATGCAAGTAGTAACTATTAGCATAGAGATGACAATATTTTTCTTACATGGGAAGTACTTACATGTACATTCCAACAAATATTTTTAATAAATTACTTTTACACAATGTCAAAGAGCCAGTAAATATCAAGAGGGTGTCAGTCAATTGACTTCTTTTTTTTATGACTGAAAGATATATATATATATATATATGTGTGTGAGTGTGTGTGTGTGTGTAAGTATAAAGACAACTAGAAGCAAATAAAAATTTTAAGGAAGTGCTTCTTCAACACAAGTGCTAGTTCATTTCCTGTCTTAGGGTAAAATATTTTTCCACAATAAAAAAATCTTGCTATTAAATATGACAGGATACTTATAACCCCTATATGTAGGTTTACTTTAGTTGGGATTAAAATAAGTTTCTAAAAAATTTCATAGATATATTTAAATTTCTGTGAAATCTTTTTTCAGGAAAAAATTTAAAAAATATATTTATTGTAGGAGTTCTTTGATTATCACTTTTTTGATTGATTGATGGATTTTAATAGCTTGTCAACCTATCTAAGGTTAGGGGATCACATTCATTGTATGTTCATATTAACATTTTTTGTATAGTTTTCTCTTGAGATGTATTTTTGCACCCAGTTCTATTGATTGGTAGGTTGTTTGGGTTTTATGTCATATCAACTTTTGTAGGTTATTTAATGCCAAATCCATTTTTGTATATAATAATCAGTTCTATTTCAAACAATTCAGTTTAGCATACAAAAACAGTTTCATTTCAAACAATTCAGTTTAGCATAAGTACACAATTTAAATGTAAGTACATATTTTAATTGTCAAAAACATTTCTATTTCAAGTTATTCCATTTAGTCAAACAGTTCTAATTCAAACAATTCAATTTAGCATAAGTATGTAATTTAAATATTAAAACAGTTCTATTTAAAGTAATTCAGTTTAGCATAAATACGCAGTTTAGTTCTATTTCAGCCATAGATAGGGCCCTATCAGGTGCTACCACTCCTGGCCATAGTGGACCTAGGTGCGATGGCAATGAAGGGGTACTCTGTATTACCTAAAGCTCCAGCATCACTGGAACCTCACCATCAGATTGTTTAGTGTCATATCTAGGACACTCATTGGCGGGGGTCTTACCCATCTGCAGAGGCGCAGTTGGTATATTCTACAGCCCCAGCAGAGTGGGCAACAGTTCAATTGAATATGAATAATTTTTAAACAAATTTTTTTGGTCTATATTTGAGACCCTAACAGGTACTATCAATCCAGGTCAGAGTAAACTTAAAAGCAATAGTAATGAAGGGGTACTTAACACATCTTAGAGCTCTAGAACTTCACAGATTCTCTATATTCTTTCCACCAAAGACTGGAGGTAGATTGAAGATAGTTCTGCTCAGTTTTCCTTCAAGAGTTGCCAGAGGCAAGCTGCACATGTGGGTTGTTTAGCTCTGACTTTTCAATCAAGTTCATCCCACACCAGTTCAATGGGATTAAGTCTGCTGATTGCACAGGCGAATACATCAGTTGAAGGATGTGCTGTTGCTCTTTGCTTTGTACCTAATGTACTTCTGGCAGAGTTTACCAGTATGCTTTGGGTCATTATCTTGCATAAGTACAAAACCTTGAGCTATGTTCCAGACGGGATTGCATGATGCTGCAGTATGCTGTGATAGCTGGTCTGATTCAATTTGCCCTTCACCTGGTGCAAATCCCCAACTTTGAAATTAGCAAAACCCCCACACTATAACAGAACTTCCACCATGCTTTACAATTGGTATGATACAGGGGGTTGTAGTTCTTTCACCAACTCTTTGCCACACTATTTGACCTAAAGATTTCAAACTTTGATTCATCAGTCTGGAGGACTTTATTACACTGCTCTATTGTCTAGTCTTTATGTGCCTTGGCCCACTGAAACCTTTTGACATTGTTTTACTTCCTCAACAATGGTTTCTTGGCAGTAGTTCAGCAACAGAGTCCTCACAGTAGATGTTGACACATTTTTTTCACAACATTGGTTCATTAGTACATTGAAGTTTGGAGCTGTCAGCCTTCAGTTATGCAAGCTGGTGATGAAATTCTCTGCTCTTGTTGTTTTTGATCTACCAGCCCTACATTTGGTCTTGTTTCGTCCCATTTCCTGATATTTCCTAACAATATAGTCCACTGTAGTTATGGGAATTTTTATTTTTAATACTAAAGAAAAACACCTTCAAATCAATTTTTCAAAAGATATCTGGTTATGGTCAAAATTACAGAGAAGACTTGTATTTAGTATAATAAATAAAAATATTGTGGTGCTTAACTTGTTTCATTAAAAATAACACTTTTAGGATGAGAAATAAAATTTTTTGAGGATGACCAAATACTTTTGACTGGTAGTATATAAAACACAATATATAGTAAAGAGAAATTCCATCATCATAGTAACACACTTTTTGAATTTGTTTTATTAGTACTATTAATCTTTGATTAAAGTAATTAAAATAATCATATAATCATAAATTTAATAGATTTATTTTCTAAATTGTATACCTTTTACTTTATAATTTTAAAAAATAACTTTAAGATTTCCACATGAACAGATACTACACTCTGATCTTTGGTAAAATTGTTGATCCATACATAAATAAGGGCACCTCCGGTAGTGTAATGGTTAGCAAGCTTGACTAGCAAACCTGCAAGAGTGAGTTTGAGTCTCATTGGGTGCCCCATTCAATCGGCCTTGTGCCACATCGAAGCAAAGAGCTTCGTAAATTACATCCATACATAAATAATCCCAACAGAAATTTTATTAATAAACAAATGATAGTCAGAAATATGTATTAATAATAGCAGTTTTCATAGGATCAATTAATCTTACCTATTTCTGAAACATATATAAGCATTAAGATAAAATATCAATTAAAATTAAACTTGCACCTTCTATGAACACTATATTATTTATTTGTGCAATTTTCTTATGGCTATATATGACTGGGAAAGTTTGCTAAAGCTAAAAAAAAAGAAGTAATTTGTCTATCTCATAAGTTATTACATTCACGGTATGAAATTTATATGCAATGTAAAAACTATGATATGGCAGAAGTAATATTACTTTTGACATTTAGAACAAAACTCACCTTTAGACAGAATGAAACACCCAATATTAAATGTAATCCATAATATGATTGTCAAATTGGGGGAACGCCATCTGTGTAAATAAACAAAATGCACAAAATTAGATTTACAATAGACAGAGTGCAAAGAAGAAATATATTTCAATATACAATTGTGACTTTGTGCATAAAGAATAAAATTTTTTACTTCTATATTACATAGAAGTGAAAAATTTTTTCTTGTTCATTAAAGTAAAATCCTTTCTAATACATTTTTATGAATTACAAAATGAAACAGGTATCTCAAAATATTTGAATACATATTTTTTCATAAAAGTCCTGACCAATTAAAATTTGACATTGAAATCTAAATGTTTTTATAATTAAACTTTTTCTTTTTTTTTGTTTGGCATTTGTTGATTGCATGAGATATATATTGCATGGAGTGGTTTATCACTATGATCTTTGCATGACAGTCTCTTCCATTGGTGTGTTGATCAAGGGTCTGGGATTGTTGTCTCTACTTCCAACATTATTTTCTGTTCTCCAGCTGTTCATTGCACCTTTTCTCTCCCTCTTTGACACTTTCTCAAATAACATTGTGCTAGCTGCTGCATACATCATGAAAGATCAAAATAGAAATAGAAAAACAATAAACTTAAATAAATAAATAAATAATCATAATAACTGATGAAAAGTTACTGGTATATAACTACATTGATGAATAATAAAAGAATATTTTGCACTTAATAATTACTGGAGAATGAATTAACAACCAAAAATATGGCAGCCATTAAGCTCAAGTCACATACAATTTATAAAATTTATAATCGTAAATAAATGAATAATAGGAATTATTCTCTGAAAAAAATATAATAATTGGAATGAGTTTGAACATTGATCCTTATACTATTGAATTAGAAATCATCTTATTCTAGTTAGATCATTTTGAAGCTTATGCTAGTAAAAATCTCTCTACAATATGCCATTTTTCCAGTGTTATAATAGCATAGATATAAAAATCAGATCATTATAGTATCTTTTGCTCATGATAATTGGAATTTATTATTTATTTACAAAGAAATTCTTCATTTTTGAGAAATTTTTAAAAACTGATGACTAAGAATAATGCAAATCATAATACTAGACTATTCATAAAATAATCAGTTAAGTAAAGTTAGATAAAGATACAAAAACAATAAATGAAAATGAATCAAAATAAGTCTGTATTTTTTATCATGAATATAATATTAATTCTTATTCTAAAGAATTGTGAACAAATGTTATAATTTGACAGTCAACTGTAAGTTTTTTTGTTGTTTAATAGAAACAATATTAGGTAATTAATTTTGACTAGTATTTTTTCATGCTAATTTTTAGATTTTTATTGTTATCAATCTATAAGAAAACAGTACAGATCATAAATAAAGAATAAACCTTGAAAATTAACTGTTTTTTAATTGTTGTAGATTAACAAGAGAATTTTAACAAACGTAAATAAAATAAAAAATGAAGATGAAAGAAAATTCTAGTCAAAAGGAATAATTGTTCATGTGAAAATAAAGATAAAAATATCAGGTGATGAGTTTTTTTTATATAGTTTGTGTCTAATTCTGTTTAAGATAAACTTAAAAAAAAAAGAAATACTTGTATACTAAAAAAAGAAAAAAGGCAGCTTTACAATTTTAAATCCCCCTTCATTTATTTTCAAAGGGTCTCTCAGATTCAGCTGGCAACTAAGTTTCTTCATTCTAAACTACCCCCTATTGCTATGATTATATTGCAAATCAATTATACAATTATATTGCAACATCAACCCAGAATACTTTCTGGGTTGATGTTGACTTGTGGGATTGACTCATTGCTGGAGGTTTGATCAATCATCTTTCACTGTTTGAGACTGAGTTTCTTCTAGAAGATTGTCAGATAGGAATAGGAAGGGTGTTCTGATTCTATCTTTTCCTTGTCTTTTTACTAATAGTTTCTTTCTTTAATGGCATATAAACCTTCATGGGTCATTTAAGCCATCCTTGTAGGAGAATAATAGTAGTACCATTTAACAGAGAGATAAAGGAATTCCTACTTTTCCCAAGTTTATTAGTCTGAAAGTGAATGTAATAGCATGACTGGAGCTTGAACTAACTTACTACAATGTCGCAGTTTAACACATTAGCCCCTACACTACTAGGATTTCCCCAGTAGTAATAATAGTAATAATAGTAACTTAACAACCTATGAATCCATTGTGTTCCATAGAAACAACAGTTCATAATGACAATTAGGAAGGAGTATAGGATTCTAATTAGCATTTCATATATTCAGATTCTAGAGGATTAAAAAATAACATTAAAGCTTAAATGCAGACCCCACAAAATTATCAATCTGTTACAAATTGAACAGGAAATTGTTTTATTTTGTATTGCTCTGATAAAAATCTTGCTATGATGTACTGTTTTTTGCTAAGTTATTGTTACAGTTACATACAAATATAATGAGAATTTTAGTAATATATTGTAGTGAAATTGAAAGGTAGAACCCGCATACTTGCTACTTCCGATGAGCTAACCAGGGCTTGTCATTCAAAGAGACAATGAGTGGTGTGCTGTATATGCAAGCAGAACAGCCGATGTTTAAGTGAATCCATCAACCGTCCCTGGTTGGATAAAAAAACAGGTGGTGAGCCGGATGAATTGAGAGAAATGAAATGTGATAATGAAGCTGTGTGGAAGGAATTCCTTTCATAGCAACACCAAAAGGAAGGAAGCAAGAAGTAACGAGTGAAATGGCCTAATTCAAAATGAGCACAAATGTGTCTTGTGTGTGGAGTGCCAGAAGTATAGAAAAAATGAAAGAATGAGTGTCCTTGGAAGTGCAATTTGTAGGTTACGTATCTCGTTTCTAGTGAGATGGGGTTTGTGACATATGCAAATTTCGGCCAGCTAGAACTGGTATGAAAGGAGTAATCTTAGCATTGTTGTGGTTGTTGCATTTGTTGTTTCACAGTAGGATTGAGTGAACCAGTGTATTGACGTGGCAAGTGAGAAAGACAGGACCGGTCGCAAGCAGTTAAAAGTTTTCAAGCTATTTTGGCATTATTAACCATGGCTTCCAGGCAATTTGCCATTTGGCTTATCCCTGAGTTCAGCGGCGTGGCAACAGATATACCAATAATGGGATGGTTGGAAGACCTAGAATTGAGTTGCGAGCTTTGTGAGATAACCAAGGTAGAGTGAGTTCTGCTACTACGATTAAAAAGCGCGGCCTGAGAGATATATCAGCAGCTGTCAAAAGAGTAACAAGATGATGTTGAGGAGATCAAGTGTGCTCTTATGAAAGCCTACGAAATAGATTTGTTCATGGCTTTCAAACAATTTACCATGCACTGCCTCCATCCAGAAGAAACTGTAGATGAGTTCCAAACAGACTTGCAACGATTAGCATGACTGGTATGGGAAATGATGCCAGAATGTTGGATGAAGAGCACCTTCATCAATGGGCCACCGAGTCACGTCAGAGGACTCCTCCAATCGTCAACCAGGATAGAAACCCAAACTTTAATAGAGCTACTGGAAATTAGCGGACACCAGGGATGAGCACCTGGCGGCTGCAGTGCAACCTGAGCAGGCCTTGCATACACAAAACTGGTCAGAGTGATGTTACCTGTTTCAGATGCAGAACCCGAACCATCTGGCTAGAGATTGTATACAGCACAGCAGTGTTAGAAACTGGAGAGAAAGATCAGCCTTGCGCTGTTATCTCTGCAATGAAACACTACACCGAATGAAAAACTGTCCAGAAAACGGAAACAGAGACAAGATGTTAGTGCCACTCTCTCCCCATTCAAATTAAAAGAGGTGCTCCTCATGATTGAAGCTGTGATTAATGGCAAGAAACGCATGACACTGGATATTCTCGGTCCCTTGTGACTGGATTGGTGTGCAACCCCTGGAGTTGGCAGGCATTGGATGTCTTGACAGTCGATGGTAAAACTCTCCACAGTAATGGCATTGGGACTATCACACTGGCAGTAGATAATGTAAGCCCCGTGAAAGCGGATGTGCTGGTCGTGGACAGTTTGCTGTTAGGTTTTGACATGCTAATTAGCATGAATATTATTAAGATGTTGGGTAAAGTCTGCATAAACCAGTCCAGTGATGCTATCTTCTCAAGGACGGAGCTGTGTGTCTCTGCTGCAATCAGAATAGAGGAACCGGACTTCAGTGCTGAGTTCAATGAGCAGACCAGGGCTTGGACAGCGTCGTGGAAATGGTCAGGTAATCAGCCACCCAATGGACTTACAAACAAGGTGCATGAGTATCCTATGTCCACTCATTTGACAAGAGTACCGTCATGAGCTAGAAATGTGGCTGAACAATGGATGGCTGCTTCTCTATCTTGAGGAGGAACTTGGTACCCCAAAGGGCCTGATTCCATTAATGGTTGTCTTTCAACAGAATAAGTTTAAGGTGCGCCTGGTGTTAGACTTTTGTGAATTGAATGGATACGTCAACGTCAACCCAGCAGATGTCGATATCTGTGCACAAAAGTTAAGAGAGTGGAGAAAGAAAGGCTCTTATGTGTCAGTGCTCAATCTCCGAAGGGCGTATTTACAAGTGTGTGTGCACAAATTCTTGTAGCCATACTAGAGAGTTATTCTCGAAGGAAAGAGGTACTGCCTATTGCGCATGGGTTTTGGACTCAATGTATTACCATCTATCATGCGGGCTGTTGTTGAGGCTACACTCTTGAAAGATGACACAGTCTGGCAGGCAACTTCGGCATACATCAACGAAGATATAGCTTCTGCAACCAGGGCAAGGAAACATTTGGCTAACTTTAGACTGGTGAGCAAAGAACTGTGTCTACAGAATGGTGCATGAGTGCTTAGGTTAACAGTTCAGGAAGAGAGCAACATGCTGATATAGGAATGAGGGAACGAGGTCCCGAGTGTGCCACGTGTCCTTACCCGATGCAGCGTGTTCTCATTTTGCGGAAAGCTAGTCGGGCACTTCCCAGTGGTTAAATGGCTCAGGGTGGCTGCAGCATTCATTGAGGAGAGTAGCAGACAAGACAAAGGGTTGGGATGACAAAGTAACTGATGGTATGTTAACAACAATGATAACAGAAGTCATCGTAAAAGTGCACAAAGAAGACCCAGTGCAAGGAAAGTGGTGTGTTGATGGCCCTGAGCTTGATGCTTGGGTTCATGCATGTTCCCTAGCCACCGGAGTATCACTGGAGCATAATGGAGCTGTTGTGGAGCTGGTTACAAAAGGAGAGGGACACGCTGCACATAAACTTGGCAGAGCTTGATGCTGTGCTAAAAGGTGTAAACATGGCACTGATGTGGAAACAACTATATTGCATCTTCACATTGGTTCTGTGTGTGTGCACAAAGGGATAATAGATAGCCTCACAAGGAAGGCTAGGATGCGCACCAGGGCAGCAAGTGAGATGCTAATCAGGTGGCAGCTTGATGCACTGGCAAGCCTAGTCAAAGAGTATGGACTGTAGATGCAGTTCTGGTGAGGTCAGAACATAATCGAGCAGATAGTCTGATGAGAGGACCACAGTGATGGTTTGATTTCCTCAAGAAGGCAGTTGAACTCCCATACTGTGCAAGTGCTGTGTCGCCAAGCAAGCATGACTTTGACTGGATAAGGTCCATCCATCACTGAAGCGACCACTCTGGGGTAAGGTGAACATTGTACTTCGTCAGGTAGGTCGATCCCATGGTCTCTAAAAACATTGGTGAGGGCTGTGGTAAGAAATTGTGAGAAGTGCCAGTTGATTGACCCACCACTCATGCATTGGCCAAGGAGGAAGCTGGACATTAACAACACTTGGTCTTGAGTGGGAATGGATATAACCCACTACTAAGGCAGACATTATCTATCACTCACTAACTGCAGGTGCACACAATTTTTAATTTGGCATTATCAGAGACTACAAGATGCAACAAGGGTTATCAGCCACTTGGAAAGCCTGTTTTTCGAGCGTGAGTTGCCAGCTGAAATGCTTGTTGACAATGACACAGCATTTCGCAGCAAGGTCTTTAGGCACTTTCTAAGCAAATGGGAAATTCGATTGCATTTCCGTTGTGTGCATGTTCCCTCCAGTAATGGCATTGTGGAACGATGTCATCAGAGCATGAAACGGATTGCAGCAAGCAAACAGTACCCTATAATGATACAATGTTACCCCTACTGCCTGTGCCAACCTGATTCATCGCTACCATGTCCGACTGAAAGGTATCAATGCACTCCCTCCAGATAAGCCCAAACAGCAGCAGATGAGATATGACATAGGCGATCGTGTCTGGATGAAGACCCCAAATGGACGGTGCATGTCCCCTTATACACGTGGACGTGTTACAGGTGTGATCAGCCCGCAGAACGTCCTTGTCGACGGGATGCCCCGTCATGTAAGGGACCTGTGTCCTGTCATAGGCTTGAATACCTCTGAGATTGGGAGTGACAGTGAACTCTCAACCCGAAGTGCAAGGATGATAACCATCAATGAAGCATGCGGTGATCCCCTAGAGGTAAACAACACTTATGCACTGGATGACACTTCTGCAGACAAGTTGTCCAAAGAGGAAGTACCATTACCACAAAGGAGCGCTAGATGCAAGAGACCCGCTCTGGGTTGTCATCTATGTGATCATCAGATCACAAGGGGTTGGGTGGGGAAAAGGGTGAAATTGAAAGGCAGAACCCGCAGACTGCTGCCTCTGATGAGCTAACCGAGGTTCGTCGTTCAAAGAGACAATGAGTGGCATGCTGTATATGCAGGCAGAACAGCAGACATTTACGCGAATCCAGCAACCATCCCCGGCTGGATCAAAAAACAGGTGGTGAGCCGGACAAATGAGAGAAATGAAATGTGACAAGTGAGAAAGACAGGACTGGTCTCAAGCAGTTAAAAGTTTTCATATATAGATGATAATTTCAACATTTATTTTCTGCTCATCTCCAGTAATTTTATTCTAGCAATTATTATCAACTAGAGTGTTGCCCATCATATCATAATGTTTTAATGTTGGGAATATATACCAGAAATTATTCATACAATTAAAACTTCTACAAATTCTTGATGTTGATGTTGTTGATATGATACAAATCCAAGAGAAGAAAAAAAAATTTTTTTTCTTGAAAAAACAACAAAAAACAAAAAAAAGCTTTTGTATATTGTGGGTAATACCAGGTTTTGTAACTAATTTTGGTCATCTACACTTCAGCTGTTTCATAAGATGCCTATAAACTTAAGGAGGATTTCCTCTTATATTAGAAAGGAAACCCGATTTGATATTCACTTAACCTTTTGAATTGATAGACAAGAGACATTTACTATAAAGAAATGTTGTTTTCATTATAATTTAATTAAAAAATAATTTTTTCTAAATCCAGTTAAGAAATCACTAAATTAACTAATTTTGATTAAATTCTACAATTTTACAATAGCTAATCTTTGAAAGATTTTTATTAACAGAATTAATTTTTCTGTTGGCAGATATGTTAGTATGGTGCTACTAAAGTTAAGTTTGGATGACCTTAAAGTATTTTTTTAAGTCTGCAAAAGTAATTTTTCTTGACTAACTTTAAGCTATGTTCTTGCAAGTGATTGATTTTTAAAAAAATCAAATTAAATCTTCAAAGATATTTAGAATATTTAGAAATATATCTTTAAATTTTTAGAAAAAATTCAGATCATTGTTACAATTTGATTTTGCTATGACATATAAACAGTGAAAGCATAATTTTTTTCATTTATCTAAATATAAATTTAAATAAATGAAAAAATTAAAAATGAGTTAGCAAAAAAAGCCCACTACTTTTTATGACAAATTTTTTATCATACTTTTATTGTTATTAGTAGCTGTATTAAAATTGCATTACCTTCGAACATCTTCCAAAGCATAAATCACAAAAGCTACAGGTTCCAAAAGTTTAGTAAACCGTTCCACTTCAGCAACTAGATGAGAAATATCCAGTGAATTGTCTCTCTCTTTATCTTTTTCTTCCCTCACAGGCAAGATGGGCTTTTGTAATGAGTTCATATCTTTTACCTGCAATGACAAACAAAAACAAATGAATAATCAGAAATTTGGGTGTAACTGAACTTCTTTGCATTCTTGATGTTAGATGTTCAGTTACTGAACAATTTCAATATATGAAAAGAATTGATTTTGAATTATTAATACACTGAGTGGTCCAACAAATTTCATTTATTTTAACCATATTTTCATAACCAGATCCTGCCTAAAACAAGTAATTAGAAGAAAAGTACTAATGTAATAAAAAAAATAATAACAAATACAGAAAAAATATGACATTTAATCAAAATTGTTTTTCAAAGTTTCATAAAGTAATTTCTGACTGAATGATGCCCCACAGTTAGACCAGTTGAGGTTGATAGCAATCAATTTCAGACAATAATGCAAAAGATAGCTGGCATAGTTAAAATATCCAAATCAAATACTAAGAATAATTGCATCAGTTTGGTTAATGTTAGTTGTTTTGATATGAAGCAATAAGTTGTTTGCAAAATCTGACTGTATGTGATTTACTATTCAAGCATAATGAAAATATTCTGTTTTTGAATATTTTGCAACAATGTATAATGCAAGAGATTATAGGAACAAATGAAATGAACTAATTCTAATAAAGTCAAGTCTCCATCCAAATAAGGTGATGCCCTGTATATGGTAAAGTTAGAAGAGAATACTCTATGAGTTCTTTTCAAAGAACCAAATGATTGATTTGAACTGCTCCTAAGCGGACTAACTTGAAAGCAGAAATTAAAATAATTCAGAGAAAGGATATAATATTCAGTCAGTAGAGATTTCTCTAAATGATAAAATTTCAATTACTTCATTTATTCTTACTTGATAAATAAATGAAATTAACTTTCAGAGTAAGGAAATTATATAAAAATGATTAATGTATCATACAATTCCTGTAGTGATTTATAAAGTAAAGATTTTCTGTTATCTGGCAAATTCCTAACAACAGTAACAGAGTCATACTTATCACATATCATATCAACCAATATAGAACTATTTTATCTACTTTGTTATACTTTTAAGATGCTATGTGTTTATAAGGCCAGGAAAGTGTTATGTGTGTTTTATTTAATAGGATACCAATTTTCTACCATTTCATTTTCTATTACTGCCACTTTAACAGATTAAATCTTATCTCTAAAGAACAGAGGCTTCTGTCTGTG